>JABGLX010000114.1:0-44378 GCA_014281875.1 Nibea albiflora | reverse complement strand
AACCCCCTAACCCTAACCCTAACCCCAGAGGCCCAGAAGAAGACGCTGGTCAACCACATCAGAGGAGCAGAACAACAACTGGATTATGATGTTGAACAACCACATCAGAAGAGCAGAGCAGCAACCGGATTATTTGTAGGAAAAATCCACAACCTCCAGATACCATGAAAGATGGTACGAGCCACAACCCTAACCTACCTCCAATTTAAAAAAAAATGATAGCCCAAACCCTAGGAACTACCACATATTGCACATACGTATGTACTGTATCCCACACAGTACAGGAAATAGACTCTTAGTGGTGGTTTTGTCCATAAATCCGTGTGAAACTTCAAACTTCAACGCCACTTATGGACATTGTACTTGTTCCCTCTCTTGGCACACGGGACAACCATTCTACAAACATGCCAACCGCTTTTATTGCAAAACTCCTAACCCTGTTAACATTCAAATGGTCCCAGAGACATTAAAATGGCACGAAAAAGAAACCCTTTCACCAAAGAACATTCAATATGACTCCACAGTCATTACATCAGAGAATTTAATTGTTGAGTCCAGAAGATGAATCTTTGCTCTATACCAGCAACCCAAGTGGGTATACTGGGTTTAGGGCATAAAAGCATATGGACAATTTCCAATGATGGTTTGGAATATGATTCAAATGGTGTTACCATGCAAATCCTCTGTGCCACTTACTATACCAAGAAACTGGTATACTACGGACTGTATAATGAATGGATGTCATGTCTGCAATGTCCCCACAGATTCCTAGAGAACCATTATGAAGGTCATTGTGTTGGCTCTGACCCTCGTCATCTTGACAGTTTTGTCCTGACAGATCTGAACATGGACACAAGACAAGAATCGTGTACTGAAGTGGACTAAACAATAACTGAGTGCTCAAACAAGCCTTTCGTAATAACACGGTTAACCCTTTTAATCAAAACAGTGATGCTGTTGAGCGTTAATCCTTAGTATAACATGAATTGAGTTCTATAAAATACACCCTCAGTACAGTTAAACAAGAAATTGCTACAGTGACCAAAGAAACTCTTTTGTAAATTTGTTTGCTGTAAGGTTGAGCATCTGAATATGGGGCTGTCATGTTCTGTAGTAAGATTCAAGTAGCTGTCCAACCACTGAGCTTCATTTTACAGTGAAAGAGGTTGTCGCTTGAGACACAAACACACACACATACACGCATACACAGGCGCGCACACCAATCGCACACACAAACACTATGGATATAATTCTTGGTAGCCTTATTCCATCTTATGGAGTCATGGTAACCCCAGATCATACAAGAAACTCTTTCCAAGAAATTTAAGATTTGCAATTTTCATCACAAAGGACAACATGAAGACAACAGACAGTAAAAATGATGGTTTTACTAAACCCTGCCAGATTAGATTTTCTACCGGCCTCTCACGGAGAAAAATTGTGCTGTCATCAAAACTGAATGCTATACGATCAACAATTGGAATAATACAGCCAAGACAATCTGGTAACCATTGATTTGTTCGACTTTAAGTAAAAGTTAGAGACATTGGTTATTTAGTTTTGTAAGCGACACTGTTGTCCCCCATTATCAAGTTATCAAGTCATTATCAACCACCTATTATTGAATCAACCGCTTGAGTTATTAACATCACTACAACTCAGCCTGCAAACGGAAGAAAATTCAAATTCCTCTTTTGCAATTAATTATGATTGAATAAGAATTTGTTGTTTCATTTAGGCTGATATTTTGTTTTAAATCTTTGTCGTGTACTTGATTTTGATATTGATACCTTGTTTTGAAATTGTTCGATGATTGCTTGATTTTGATACATTTGAACCTTCATCACAAAAAAAAAAAGAAAAAAGTATGCATTGATGAAGGAAATATATTGACACATAGAAACTTGAAGCCAAATGGTAACCGTCTCGCCCAGCCTGTAACACCTACTGTGCTGCCCCCCCCCCCCCCCCTCCTACGGAGCTGGTCCTTTGTTCGAGGTAGTACATTGGGGATGGTGAAGACTTGCTAATTGAGCCAGCAGACACCACCTAGGTACTACCCCAACCCCATGATGTGGATTTTTACCTTTTGTCCTTCTGTCCCCTGACTTGCAGACCTAAAGGTGTATCTGTTGTGACCTACCCCCCTTCTCTCCCCCTGCCCTTTGTTGTCCTTCCTTTCCCGTACCCACCCTAACCTTTTGCTCCATCCCTCTTTTGCATATGGCTGTTTTCTGTATAAAAGTGTCGTTCTTCATTTGCTCTGGGTCAACTCACTGGATCAGATACCCTCTGTGACCGTCAGTTCACCAGTGTGCCGGCATGCTTCTTAATAAACACACCACCACAGCAAACCTCTCAACTGGGCTCGATGATTTCTTCGACAGGAGTCTTGGGGGTTCCAGGAGGCAGTGCTTGCACGGCTGGCCTGGTTCCTTCCTTCTCCTGGGGTGCTTTGGAAGGCAACGCTCAGCCATGGCCGGTCCTTAGCATTCTCAGGGGGGACTCTCTTTAGCTTAGCCAGTTGTGGTGCTTGGAGGGATCGGGGAGGCAGCGCTCTGTCGCGGCTGGCTCTGATCACTCCATCCCTTGGGCTGACTGGGAAGGCAACGCTCCGGCGTGGCTGGTACTAGTCTGCCCTGATGGGGGCACTTCTGACTATAGTATGGGGGTCTGGGAGGTCCGGGTGAAGCAGCGCTCCGGCACTGCTGAACCCTTCCTCCACAGCCTGAGACGGTTGGGAAGGCGGTGCCCCGGCACCGCTGGTACTGACCTCCAGGTGAAGGACTCTCGCTAGGGACACGCTAGAACTAGTTTAGCGGTGGGTGGGGAGTCTTGGGGGTTCCGGGAGGCAGTGCACGCACAGCTGGCCCGGTTCCTTCCTTCTCCTGGGGTGTTTAGGAAGGCAACGCTCAGTCGTGGCTGGTCCTGAACATTCCTGGGGGGGACTCACTTCAGCTTAGCCAGTCAGGGTGCTTGGAGGGACCGGGGAGGCAGCGCTTAGTCGCTGCTGGCTCCGGTCGCTCCATCCCTTGGGTGGGCTGGGAAGGCAGCGCTCTGTCGTGGCTGGTCCTGGCCCACCCTGATGGGGGCACTCATGACTAGTATGGAGGTCTTGGAGGTTCGGGTGAGACAGTGCTCCGGCACGGTTGAACCCCTCCTCTGTTTCCTGAGACTGTTGGGAAGGCGATGCCCTGGCACCGCTAGTACTGACCTCCAGGACTGAGACTCTCGCCAGGGGCCCACTAGGACTAGTTTAGCGGAGGGTGGTTAGCCTTGGGGGGAGGTAGGTTGGCAGGTCAGGCTCACCTTTTGCTCCACCAGGCATGGATTGATCCCCTGCTTCTCCGGACAGGTTTGGGAAGGCAGCGACCTGCTGCTGGTACTGACCTCCTGGAGAAACTCTCAGCGCCGCGACGGGAGAGTACGGGAGGTTCGGGGCACCGGTGCTTCGGCACGTCCGGCCCCTTCCTCCTTCTCCGGGCTCGGTCAGGAAGGCAGTGACACACTGCTGGTACTGACCTCCTGGAGGCACTCTCTTCAACACTGAGGCAAGGTGGCTATGGGGGTCTGGGCTGGCGACGCTTAGCGCCGCGCAGGTGACCCAGGGGTTCGGTGAGGTTCGGGGGAGGTGATGCTCTGACGTTGCCTGCCCCTTCCTCTCCCCTCCCCCCCGGAGGGGTCAGGAGGGCAGTGACCTCTCACTGCTAGTACTGACCCCCCTCTTGGAGGCTTCACTCGGTCAACCCTAACCCTACATCCCCCCTCCTAGCCCCCTCGCACCTCCACCTAATGAGCGACGATCATTCCGTTCCATCCTCCCTCCCGTCATATGGACACCTCCTCTTTTTCTCTCTCCTCTTCTCATGCCTTCCCCCAGACAGACCTCGACGTTACTCCAGGCTCCAATAGGGGGCACTTAATTGACCGAAGGACACACACCGAGACATGATCAACCTCGGATGGGCCACCCTCGGGCGAGGGTGTATGGTGGTAATGGCCGAAACACCTGTTGACCCCGGGGTTCACCACTGATGATGTGCTCCTAAAATTTAGTCCCTACACCACCTGACTAGGATCCCATTTGGCTCTTAGTGGGTTCGACCCATCTCCAAATTACTAGAGGACTGCTGCACACCAGACTGCCTCCCACCTTCCCCCCTTCTCTTCTCCCTTCTCATATCACATCTCCGTCCACCCATCTCCTTCGCCATCCCAACGTGGATCCCACTCTCCCATACTCAAGGGTCCTGGCCTCCAGCCAGGACCTCAGCCTTCGACATCAGCACCTTATCCACGCTGCCATCCATCCCACGCTTGGAGCCCCCGGGTCCTCCAGACCCAATATTCTTCCAACACCTCCTTTCTCGTCTCTCTCCCTGCCTCGGCCCAGCCTACCAGGGCTGCAGACAGGGGTATGGGAGCTAGGGTTTGCCTAGTCCGGCACGGTATTGGTGATGATGGAGTGCATCTCCCTTTACTGCAGACCCTCCTTCTCTCCTCTCCTTTCCCCTCTCCTGCGCCTCCACTTCCCTCCCTCTCCTCGCCTTTCCCGACTCTTCGGGGCATTGGCTTGGAGACGCGGACTTAGGGTTCACCTAGCACGGTGCGGTGTTGGTGATGGTATAGACATATCTCCCTCTACTGAATACCCTCCCTCTCTTTTCCTCTCCACACCTCTCTTCTTCCACCCTCTCCCTGCCTCAGGGCCCCTCTCCGGGACCTGGGGCGGGTAGTTGGGTTCCAGGGTTTGCCTAGTCCGGCACGGCATTGGTGTTGGTGTAGACACATCTCCCTCTGCTGAATACCCCCAGGGTACTGGTTCCCCCCTGGTCATCTTTTCTCCCCTTTCCCCCTTATGTCGTCCCTCTGCGGTTGGGGCGGCCATCCACCCCCCCTTCCCCCAGCCGATGCTGGACATGCACAGCGAGGGGTGGTTGCCCGAGTGACATGCGCCGGCCAGTGCCTTGCCCTTGACTCCCTACACCAAACCGCGTGCGTCGTCGGACCACAAGGGGGGGGGGTCATTGAGATAGATTTCCTTCACCTAACCCCCTAACCCTAAACCCGTCAATTAGGAGACCTACAAGACACATAACACAAAAAACAAAAGTCAGGACTGGGCTCTCAGCATAGGGAAACGATGGGTCATAATAGGGGACTCAAACCTGGCTAAAATGCCCCCCTTTAAAAGCCAAGAACTACAAATTGAGAGCTACCAGGAGCCACGTTGGCACACGCTAAAACGCTAATTGAGAAGTCCACCACCTCCGCCCGAGTACTTAAAATCATTTTAGCATTCGGCCTCAATAACAGGAGCACTACACCCAAGTCAGTAGTGACTCAGCAGCTACAGGCTCTAATGCAGGCCGCTGAGAAAAAATTCCCCTTGGCTGAGATCTGGGTGCCCCTTATTAACTACTCCCCTGACCTACCTTTAAAGGAGCAGTCCTGCCTGCTCCATCTGAACGCGCAGATCCATAAGTACTGCCTCTGCATCCCCAAGCTCCAAGCCAAACTCTTTGCCACAAACAAAGATGGCATACATTGGAGTTCAAACACAGCCAAACACATACTGGAACATTGGACCACTTATGTAAAATTCATGTCCCCATAAGCCTGCATGATCAGGAGGGGTCAAAAAATGTTACAGTTTTAGCACAAAAATTCAAACTTACCCGCCCTCAACGCACTCTCCTCAATAGAGGCCTCTCCTTCATCCCCACCACAGGGAACCAGAAAGAGGGACTACAACAGAGCAGATGGGATTTACAACAATATCACAGGAGAATCAAATTAAAGGTTTATTTCCAACACAAAACGGACACAACTTTTATTCCCTTCAAACAAATCAACATGGAGCCCCCCCCCCTTTCGAAGTTGCCACCAGAAATCACGGAATTAATCAAGGCAGACTTTCATCACTTTGAGAATAATTTCCATCCAACAACACCTAAAGCCAATTTGAGTCCGGAGGAATACAGGGCCCTCACGGAACTGAAACAGAACAAAAACATCATTATAAAACCAGCTGATAAAGGGAGCGCAGTTATCATTATGGACAGGTAACAATATTTATTTGAGGGACAGACAATCAAATGACGGGAGATATTATTCCACCTTAACAGAACCTATATATCCAGAAACGAAGAAAAAGGTTAAGGAAATTATTCAATCATTATTGAACAAGAAATTTATAAATAAAAAACAGTTCACTTACCTGCTGGGGAACCCGATCCCGAGACCCAGACTCTTCTACCTCCTCCCAAAAATCCATAAGGAGCCCTCCACATGGAGTGTCCCCTTTGAAATCCCTCCTGGGAGACCTATTGTGTCAGACTGTGACAGCGAAACCTATTATACAGCCCAATTTATAGATTATTATATTAACCCCCTATCCAATAAACACACGGGCTACCTGAAGGACACCTACCACTTTGTGGACATGTCAGGCCTGGACTCAAAGGAGGACTCAGATGCAGAGTTGAACGATAGGCGGTTTTATTAGCTCACACAAAAACTCCTCGTCCGAGTGAGGCTATAAAAAGGCCTGAACTAAGAATAACAGAAAATCACTCCTAAGGAGGAAAAAACACTAAACTTCTCTATATAAGGTTAACAAACTCAAAATCACTCACAAGGAGGAAAAACAAAAGACTATGAAACTTTAACTTATGGCACTCCAATGAGGCTGAAAATAAAACACTATGCTATTCAAAAAGAAACAAAAGCTAGACTACAAAATTACAACTCAAAATCACTCTTACGAGGAAAAGCAAAAAAAGCAAAAGAGCACAAGAGCTATGAACTATGGACTATGGACTGAGAACAAAAAGGCTTAGGTGAACGCTACAGGAGACGAAACACTTCGGCACAAGACAAAGGGAGACGCAGACAATATATACACCAGGAAATAGGGAACAGGTGGAAACAATCAGGGCGGGGAAGACAATCAGACCGGTGACACACGAGGAAGGGCAAGTGACCTGAAACGAGAGGAGAGTTATCTTTCAAAATAAAACAGGAAGTGACAAGACAAGACAAAAAAACCCAACTTGACCTCACCGCGGTGTGTGACAGTACCCCCCCCCTCTAGGGCCGACAGCTGACGGCCCAGGCTGATCTCTATAAAAGTCATCAATAAGGCTGTGGTCCATGATGTGCCGTGAAGGCACCCTTTGTCGTTCCTCCGGACCGTACCCCTCCCAGTCCACTAGGTACTGCCTGCCCCGGCCCCGGTTGCGCACAGCCAGCAACTTCTTGACCTTATAAACTGGACCGCCGTCCACTACCTCAGGGGGAGGAGGGGGTGGGAGGGCTGGGACTAAGGGGCTCACCTTGACCGGTTTGACCTGACTCACATGGAAGGTAGGGTGAACACGGAGAGACCGGGGCAGACGAAGGCGAACCGCTGCAGGTCCGATAACCTTGGTGATGGGGAACGGCCCACAAATCGCGGTGCCAGCTTCTTGGAGAGGGCTTTGAGGTGAAGATTCTTGGCGGATAGCCACACCCTCTGGCCTGGCTGGTACGCCGGCGCGGGTCGTCTGTTCCGGTCCGCGGCTCTTTTGACCCGGTCCCCCTAGCGGATGAGGAGCTGCCGGGCGGCTGCCCAGACTCGTCGGCATCGGCGGATCATGGCATGGGCCGAGGGCACCGACACTTCAGGCTCCTCGTCTGCAAAGACCGGAGGCTCATAACCATACACACATTTGAAAGGGGAAAAACCTGTGGCTGAGGTGGGCAGAGAGTTGTGAGCGTATTCCACCCAGACCAGGTGCTTGCTCCACGTTGAAGGGTTCTGGGACACCAGACATCGAAGGCCAGTCTCTAACTGCTGGTTGAGGCGCTCAGTCTGGCCGCTGGCCTCCGGGTGATAGCCCGAAGTAAGGCTGACGGTGGCTCCGATGAGTCGGCAAAACTCCCTCCAGAAGCATGATATGAACTGGGGCCCCCGGTCGGAAACGATGTCCCTAGGAAAGCCGTGGACTCGGAAAACATGGTGAATCATAATTTCAGCCGTCTCTTTGGCTGACTTGGGCAATGCTATGAATCTTGTCATTTTTGAAAACCTGTCCACCACCGTGAGAACCGTGGTGTTACCTTGGGAGACCGGGAGCCCCGTGACAAAGTCCATGGAGATGTTGGCCCATGGTCTGGTGGGGATGGGAAGCGGTTGGAGAAGTCCCATTCGCCGACCGGAAGACGTCTTATTCCTGGCACAGACCGAGCAAGCCTCGACGTATTCCCGGACGTCCCGCTCCATGGACCCGCAACCAGAACCTCCGAGTGATGGCAAACATGGTTCTGCGAACCCCCGGATGACAGGTAAGCAGCGAGGTGTGAGCCCAGTGGATCACCTGTGGGCGCAGCTCAACTGGAACATACAATCGATTCTCAGGACACCCACTAGGTGGCGGGCTCTCACCGATTGCCTGCTTGACCTCATTTTCTATCTGCCAAGTCACCGCTCCGACCACACAGGTTCGTGGAAGGATGGGCTCTGGTTCTTTGGCAACAGGCTCGGGGTCGTAGAGACGTGACAGGGCATCAGGCTTGATATTCTGGGACCCCGGCCTGTAAGAGAGAGAAAATGAGAAACGGTAAAAAAGAGGGCCCACCTGGCCTGGCGAGAATTCAGTCTCTTGGCTTTACGTATATATTCCAGGTTCTTATGGTCGGTCCAGACGATAAACGGGTGTTCCGCCCCCTCAAGCCAGTGTCTCCATTCTTCCAAGGCCAGCTTGACCGCCAACAGCTCCCGGTTGCCGACATCATAGTTCCGCTCCGCCCGAGGAGGCGGCGCGACAAGAAGGCGCAGGGATGCATCTTCCCGTCTATTTCAGAGCGCTGGGAGAGGACCGCTCCGATCCCCTTGTTGGAGGCGTCCACCTCCACCACAAACTGCCGCCGGGGATCAGGCATTGTGAGGATGGGGGCCGTGGTGAAACGGGTCTTGAGGTGTTGAAAAGCAGCCTCCGCCTCCGGGGACCAGCGGAAGCGCTCCTTTGTAGAGGTTAGGGCATGGAGCGGGGCTGCTATTGCGCTGAAGTTTCTGATAAACCGCCTATAAAAGTTAGCAAAACCGAGGAACTGCTGGACTTTTTTGCGGCTATCAGGTGTGGGCCATTCGGCCACAGCGCTCACTTTAGCCGGATCCATCTGCACCCTTCCAGGGGCTACGATGAAGCCCAGGAAGGAGATGGTGTCGGCATGAAACTCGCTCTTTTCTGCTTTTACATAGAGCTTGTTCTTCAACAAGCGTTGGAGAACCTGGGTCACATGGTTTCTATGGGTTTCTTGGTCAGGAGAGTAAATAAGTATGTCGTCTAGGTAAACGTATACAAACCGGTCTAAAAAGTCCCGGAGCACATCATTGATCATAGCCTGGAAAACAGCTGGGGCATTGGTAAGACCAAAAGGCATGACTAAATACTCATAGTGGCCACTAGGAGTATTAAACCCGGTTTTCCATTCGTCACCTTCCCTGATCCTGATTAAGTGATAAGCGTTGCGTAAATCTAATTTGGTAAATACCTTAGCTTGTTGGAGTTGGTCAAACACGGAGGTCATGAGTGGCAAGGGGTAACGATTCTTTATGGTGATGGCGTTTAGGGGGCTGTAATCAATGCAGGGCCTGAGAGATCCGTCCTTCTTCCCCACAAAGAAAAACCCGGCCCCCGCTGCTGATGAGGGAGGACGGATAAGCCCCGCCTTCAGTGATGACTCAATGTACTCTTTCATGGCTGCCCTTTCCGGACCGGAGATGGAGTACAACCGGCCCTTGGGAATGGAGAGAACTAGGAATCAAGTCTATGGCGCAGTCATACGGTCGGTGAGGAGGAAGTGTCAAGGCCTTAGCTTTGCTAAAAACCTCGCTGAGATGGTGATAGCAGGGAGGCACGGACTTCAGATCGGGGTTCTCAGAGTCTGTGGCAGATGTGACAGAAAATGGTTAACAGAGGTCATGTTAAGCCCCTGACATGAAACAGGGTTGCAGTGGATCCCACAATCCTTTCCCCATCCCATGACTTCCCCTGTGCTCCAGTTTATGTGGGGGTTGTGTTGACACAACCAGGGAAATCCCAGGACGAGAGTCTGAGAGACAGTCTCAATTAAATACAAGTTCAGAAACTCCCTATGCTCCTGGATCTGCAGTTCCAATGGTTCCGTAACGTGCGTAATCAGGAACAAATCCTTCCCATTAAGAGCCCTGGCCCTGATGGGGCTGGCCAGGGGCTCTGACTTTAATCCCAATTTCTCCGCCAAACCCCTGTCAATTAAGTTCTCGTCGGCCCCAGAGTCTATGAGTGCCTCAATGTCAATAGTGGTGGCCTGGTGTGTTACTTTGGCTGGGGTTAAACTGCGTTGTAACAATGACTGTGGCTGGAGAACCGACTCACCTCACGGGGTTTTCTGGACGGACAGGCGGCGACGAGGTGATTTGGTTTGCCGCAGTAAAAGCAGCTGCCCTCCTGCTGGCGTCGTCGTCGCTCTTCTGCCGTCAGCCTCGTCCTGCCAAGCTGCATGGGCTCCTCCTCCCTGGCGGTATAGAAAGAAGACCGTGCTCTGGCGGCGAATAACGGGAGGCCTGCCGATCCGGGGCTGAGAAGCGTGGAAACCTCTCCGACGTCAAACCACCGTGTCGCGGTTGCCGGAGCTCACGAACCCGATTGTCTGTCCGGATAGCCAGCGCGATAAGGGAGTCCAGATCTGCAGGCAGGTCCACGGGCAGCAGCAGCTCCTGGATGTGAGCCGCCAGTCCCTTCAGGGAAAACGTCGTACAGGGCGGTGTTATTCCAGCCGCTCTCCGCCGCCAGGGTGCGGAAGAAGCGAATGGCGTAGTCCACACACCGAGTCCCATGCCCTGTTTCAGTCTACTGAGCTCCCTGGCTTTTTCCCTGTCTGTGGACACAGGATCAAAAGTCCTCCTGAGAGCAGTCTTAAAGTCCGTGAGGGAAGAGCAGAGCGGAGAGTCACGAGCCCATTCTGCGGTGGCCCAAGCCTTGGCTCTCCCTGTCAGGTGGGAAATAATGAATGCGATTTTTGACCTGTCTGTGACGAAAGCCTGTGGGAGCTGCTCAAAGTGGATCGAGCAATCAATGAGAAAGGCTCTGCACTGTCCTGGTTCCCCAGAATAACGCTCCGGGGGTGCCAGCTTGATTCCCACCCCTGCGCCCTGGGACGGAGCCGCTGCTGCTGCTGCTGCTGCTGCTGCTGCTGGAGGATCCGGCGTCACAGGTGGCTGGGTGGTCTGCTGTAGGTGGTGCACCAGCTCTCTCACCTGGAATGAGAGCTCGGCAAACTGCGGTGCCATCGCCGTCTGAAGCTCTTCCTGCTGGGTGATGCGGGCTTCCTGAGCCCGTATCTTAGCCGCCCACTGGCCAGTCTCTGCTGAGTCCATACTGGCCGAAGTGTACTGTCAGGCCTGGACTCAAAGGAGGACTCAGATGCAGAGTTGAACGATAGGCGGTTTTATTAGCTCACACAAAAACTCCTCGTCCGAGTGAGGCTATAAAAAGGCCTGAACTAAGAATAACAGAAAATCACTCCTACAGTGGCTTGCGAAACTATTTGGCCCCCTTGAACTTTGTGACCTTTTGACACATTTCAGCTTCAATACATAAAGATATAAAACTGTAATTTTTTGTGAAGAATCAACAACAAGTGGGACACAATCATGAGTGGAACAAAATTTATTGGATATTTTAACTTTTTTAACAAATAAAAAAATGAAAAATTGGGTGTGCAAAATCATTCAGCCCCATGAGTTAATACTTTGTAGCGCCACCTTTTGCTGCGATTACAGCTGCAAGTCGCTTGGGGTATGTCTCTATCAGTTTTGCACATCGAGAAACTGATATTTTTGCCCATTCCTCCTTGCAAAACAGCTCGAGCTCAGTGAGGTTGGATGGAGAGCGTTTGTGAACAGCAGTTTTCAGTTCTTTCCACAGATTCTCAATTGGATTGAGGTCTGGACTTTGACTTGGCCATTCTAACACCTTGATATGTTTTTTGGTGAACCATTCCATTGTAGCTTTTGCTTTATGTTTTGGATCATTGTCTTGTTGGAAGACAAATCTCCGTCCCAGTCTCAGGTCTTTTGCGGACTCCATCAGGTTTTCTTCCAGAATGGTCCTGTATTTGGCTCCATCCATCTTCCCATCAATTTTAACCATCTTCCCTGTCCCTGCTGAAGAAAAGTAGGCCCAAACCATGATGCTGCCACCACCATGTTTGACAGTGGGGATGATGTGTTGAGGGTGATGAGCTGTGCTGCTTTTACGCCAAACATAACGTCTTGCATTGTTGCCAAAAAGTTTGATTTTGGTCTCATCTGACCAGAGCACCTTCTTCCACATGTTTGGTGTGTCTCCCAGGTGGCTTGTGGCAAACTTTAAACAACACTTTTTATGGATATCTTTAAGAAATGGCTTCCTTCTTGCCACTCTTCCATAAAGGCCAGATTTGTGCAGTATACGACTTGATTGTTGTCCTATGGACAGATTCTCCCACCTCAGCTGTAGACCTCTGCAGTTCATCCAGAGTGATCATGGGCCTCTTGGCTGCATCTCTGATCAGTCTTCTCCTTGTATGAGCTGAAAGTTTAGGGGGGACGGCCAGATCTTGGTAGATTTGCAGTGGTCTGATAACTCCTTCCATTTCAATATTATTGCTTGCACAGTGCTCCTTGGGATGTTTAAAGCTTGGGAAATGTTTTTGTATCCAAATCCAGCTTTAAACTTCTCCACAACAGTATCTCGGACCTGCCTGGTGTGTTCCTTGTTCTTCATGATGCTCTCTGTGCTTTAAACAGACCTCTGAGACTATCACAGTGCAGGTGCATTTATACAGAGACTTGATTACACATAGGTGGATTCCTTTTATCATCGTTAGTCATTTAGGTCAACATTGAATCATTCAGAGATCCTCACTGAACTTCTGGACAGAGTTTGCTGCAACTGAAAGTAAAGGGGCTGAATAATTTTGCACGCCCAATTTTTCGTTTTTTTATTTGTTAAAAAAGTTAAAAATATCCAATAAAGTGTGTTCCACTTCATGATTGTGTCCCACTTGTTGTTGATTCTTCACAAGAAATTACAGTTTTATATCTTTATGTTTGAAGCCTGAAATGTGGAAAAAGGTCACAAAGTTCAAGGGGGCCAAATAGTTTCGCAAGCCACTGTAAGGAGGAAAAAACACTAAACTTCTCTATATAAGGTTAACAAACTCAAAATCACTCACAAGGAGGAAAAACAAAAGACTATGAAACTTTAACTTACGGCACTCCAATGAGGCTGAAAATAAAACACTATGCTATTCAAAAAGAAACAAAAGCTAGACTACAAAATTACAACTCAAAATCACTCTTACGAGGAAAAGCAAAAAAAGCAAAAGAGCACAAGAGCTATGAACTATGGACTATGGACTGAGAACAAAAAGGCTTAGGTGAACGCTACAGGAGACGAAACACTTCGGCACAAGACAAAGGGAGACGCAGACAATATATACACCAGGAAATAGGGAACAGGTGGAAACAATCAGGGCGGGGAAGACAATCAGACCGGTGACACACGAGGAAGGGCAAGTGACCTGAAACGAGAGGAGAGTTATCTTTCAAAATAAAACAGGAAGTGACAAGACAAGACAAAAAACCCAACTTGACCTCACCGCGGTGTGACAGGACACGGTGTGAAACAGCTCCATGTCCCCCCAGATAGCATCCTATTCACATTAGATATAGATAGTCTCTATACCAATATTGATATTGATGAGGGCATTCAGGCCATAAAAATATCTTTATCAAATATCCGGACAAAAATAGACCAGATAAGGAAATTCTCCAATTATTGGAAATCAACCTGCGGAGAAATGATTTTGAATTTGACAACAAATATTACTTGCAAATTAAGGGAACGGCCATGGGGAAGAAGTTTGCTCCAGCCTATGCAAACATCTTCATGGCCGAGTGGGAGAGCTCTGCCCTGGCATCCTGCAAACAAAAACCCACACATTATTACAGATATTTGGATGACATCTGGGGAATCTGGCCCTATTCAATGGATGAATTTAATCAATTTCTACACACCTTGAATAATCACAACCCGTCCATCAAATTGAAATCCACCATCAGCACCATGTCGGTGGATTTTCTGGACACGACCACCTACAAGGGAATTAACTTTGAACAACACAGCAGATTGGACATCAAGGTGTTCTTTAAGGAGACAGACACTCACGCTCTGCTCCACAAAACTAGTTACCACCCAAGACACACCTATAGGGGTTTATTGAAATCACAATTACTGCGCTTCCATAGAATCTGTTCTCACAAGAGTGACTTTCAGGCGGCCACAAAAACGCTCTTCAGAGCATTAGCCGCCAGAGGCTACGCCCGCTCCTTCAGGAGGATAGCTCTCAAACGTTCCTGGAGAAACGACCACCGGACAAACAGGAGCTCCTCCCCTTCGTCACCACCTATTCTGAACCGGCAACACAATTAATTAGACATATTAAGAACAATTTCAATAACAAAATCAATTTGAGACACCTAAAGGAACACAAATTATAGCAGCCTTTAGAAAAAACAAAAATCTCCAAGACCACCTAGTACAGGCTAAAATTAAACCCCTGACCATCTCAAACCAAGAGGTCAGGGGGACTTTTACAAACATAGACCGTGGGTACGCAGCCACACGAATAAAAACAGTCTTTAAGACTTTGGTTCGGGGAAATCCGCATTCTAAAAACTGCGTATATTTAATCTATTGTCATACTTGTGATCTCCAATATGTCGGGGAAACCAAGAACACACTTCTTCAGCGTTTCACCCAACACAGACACAATATTCTCAGACAGAGGGAGACACACACACCTCTTGTCAGCCATTTTGTTGACCATGGATGGTCTTCAGTCCGGGCCACAGTCCTCCAGGGGGACCCGGACTGGAATACCGCCCAGAGACTCCGGGCGGAAAGATTATGGATCCGGAAATTGGAAACCATCCATCCAAAAGGCCTAAATCTTAAATAGGACCCGGTTGACCCGGTTCAGGATGGCCCGTGCACTGACTCACTCAATCTCTTTGTCCTAACCCCTAACCCTAAAAACAAACAAAAAGAAACAACATTTTAACAGGGAAAAAAAGCTGAAAGAAACATCAGGAAGAGCCACAGAGGAGGGATCCCTCTCCCAGGACGGACAGACATGCAAGGACGTCACATGTACAGAACAATCTGGGTTAGATTATTATGTACTATGATGGCTACCCAATTTCCCTTTGGAGATTAATAAAAGCCCATCTCTTCATAGCCTTACATAGTCTTCTAGAGCTTTATTTTGCCAATTTGCACACTGACAAGCTAGCAAAAGGAATCTATCTGCAAAGTCTGCGAGGAGTCAGACATATTACATATTATATTCGTGTAGCACCGCAAGACACACAAACAGTTGTGGTGAGTGGCCCTGTGGCACCGTCTACTGGACAAAACAGGCTATTTCACCTACCGCAGGGGTTGAAGTATTTTTACCATGACAATTATTCAGCGTGAACTCATGTTTTAACATAAATGCACTAATTTATATTTCAAACAGCTCCTCTAATCACTATGTATATTTTCAACTGCAGCCTATTTCTCTTTGCAACTCTTTCTATATGTAAAAAAAACAGTATTTAAAAAGCTACAGTGCACACTTTATGTACTTAACAAATATCATAAAACATTCATCATAAACTGACATCATATCAACACAAATTTGCATCCCAGCTACACGGTCAGCACTCACCTTACATATTACAGGTAATACCTGAGCTAGCGTAACTATGGCAACAACTCACAATTACCGTTAGCATCTCGCTAACTTAGCGAGCGATTGTTTTTATGGTCAGTTTGCCCTGTTCACGATGAAAGAAACGATACCAACGTGAGTTTAAACATTAGGAAATATTCCTGTACCTGCGACAGATTTAATAAAATCATCTCAATGGAAGGCGTTTTCTTACAACAGCTAGATCAACAACTGACAACAACCGAGGCCTAGCCCTCTTAGCATTTAGCATCCAGACTTACCGGAGCTTCTTTAAAAGGGCTCACAGAGTGAAGCAGCTCCTCTTATCCCACATACGCACAATACTTCTTCCTAATAAAACAACAGACTCATAAGAAGTACTTTCAATTGATAAATCACGAATGCTCGACTTCTATGTTGTTGTTTTCTTATCAATGTCCGTTAGCTCACCCACTAAAAGGGAGGGGGTGGGGGACTCTCTGTAGTCAACGTCTCTGGTCAAAGGGTGCTTGCACTCTTGTCCCTGACAATGAGTAAGGGCTGATGCGCCGCCTTGTGGTTGGGAGTGGTAAAAACTCTTAAATGAGATTATTTAGTACCCATGTCAATCAATCAATCAAATTTTATTTGTATAGCCCAAAGTCACAATATACATTTGCCATAGAGGGCTTTACAATCCGTACGGGGAGTGACACCCTCTGTGCTTCGACCCTTGGTTTGAGTGAGGAAAAACTTGCCCAAAAAACAAACAAAAAGAAACAACATTTTAACAGGGAAAAAAAGCTGAAAGAAACATCAGGAAGAGCCACAGAGGAGGGATCCCTCTCCCAGGACGGACAGACATGCAAAGGACGTCACATGTACAGAACAATCTGGGTTAGATTATTATGTACTATGATGGCTACCCAATTTCCCTTTGGAGATTAATAAAAGCCCATCTCTTCATAGCCTTACATAGTCTTCTAGAGCTTTATTTTGCCAATTTGCACACTGACAAGCTAGCAAAAGGAATCTATCTGCAAAGTCTGCGAGGAGTCAGACATATTACATATTGTATTCGTGTAGCACCGCAAGACACACAAACAGTTGTGGTGAGTGGCCCTGTGGCACCGTCTACTGGACAAAACAGGCTATTTCACCTACCGCAGGGGTTGAAGTATTTTTACCATGACAATTATTCAGCGTGAACTCATGTTTTAACATAAATGCACTAATTTATATTTCAAACAGCTCCTCTAATCACTATGTATATTTTCAACTGCAGCCTATTTCTCTTTGCAACTCTTTCTATATGTAAAAAAAACAGTATTTAAAAAGCTACAGTGCACACTTTATGTACTTAACAAATATCATAAAACATTCATCATAAACTGACATCATATCAACACAAATTTGCATCCCAGCTACACGGTCAGCACTCACCTTACATATTACAGGTAATACCTGAGCTAGCGTAACTATGGCAACAACTCACAATTACCGTTAGCATCTCGCTAACTTAGCGAGCGATCGTTTCTATGGTCAGTTTGCCCTGTTCGCGATGAAAGAAACGATACCAACGTGAGTTTAAACAATAGGAGATATTCCTGTACCTGCGACAGATTTAATAAAATCATCTCAATGGAAGGCGTTTTCTTACAACAGCTAGATCAACAACTGACAACAACCGAGGCCTAGCCTCTTAGCATTTAGCATCCAGACTTACCGGAGCTTCTTTAAAAGGGCTCACAGAGTGAAGCAGCTCCTCTTATCCCACATACGCACAATACTTCTTCCTAATAAACAACAGACTCATAAGAAGTACTTTCAATTGATAAATCACGAATGCTCGACTTCTATGTTGTTGTTTTCTTATCCGTTATATGTCCGTTAGCTCACCCACTAAAAGGGAGGGGGGTGGGGGGGCTCTCTGTAGTCAACGTCTCTGGTCAAAGGGTGCTTGCACTCTTGTCCCTGACAATGAGTAAGGGCTGATGCGCCGCCTTGTGGTTGGGAGTGGTAAGAACTCTTAAATGAGATTATTTAGTACCCGTGTCAATCAATCAATCAAATTTTATTTGTATAGCCCAAAGTCACAATATACATTTGCCATAGAGCGCTTTACAATCCGTACGGGGAGTGACACCCTCTGTGCTTCGACCCTTGGTTTGAGTGAGGAAAAACTTGCCCAAAAAACAAACAAAAAGAAACAACATTTTAACAGGGAAAAAAAGCTGAAAGAAACACCAGGAAGAGCCACAGAGGAGGGATCCCTCTCCCAGGACGGACAGACATGCAAAGGACGTCACATGTACAGAACAATCTGGGTTAGATTATTATGTACTATAATGGCTACCTAATTTCCCTTTGGAGATTAATAAAAGCCCATCTCTTCATAGCCTTACATAGTCTTCTAGAGCTTTGTTTTGTCAATTTGCACACTGACAAGCTAGCAAAAGGAATCTATCTGCAAAGTCTGCGAGGAGTCAGACATATTACATATTATATTTATTACAAATAAGTACAAAAAGAGTATATCGAGGCAGAAAAAGACAAGGAAAGCACCAATATATGCATTTATTGACTTACCTATACAAAAATAAATAAAGACAAAATGGAAAAAAATAAAGAAAAGCAGTGCTCCCTTGAACATCAGTGATGCATTTATTGACTTACCTATCCAGAAAAAAATAAAGACGAAAAGCAAAAAATAAAGACTGGTCCACAAATACAAAGGCCGTTTATAAGAAGGGCCTGAGTTGCCTTTACTTCCTTTACTTCAGTGTCTGCGACAGGATGTTGAAGATGTTCTATCAGCAATCACCATCTTCTTTGCTGCGGTGTCCTGGGGTGCGGGCATCGAGGCAAAGGACGCCAACAGACTGAACAAACTCATCGCATAGGCTTAATCTGTTGTCGGCTCTAAGCTTGCCTTCCCTCGAGGAGGTGATGGAGGAGAGGATGCTGGCAAAACTGCTGGCAATCATGGACAATCCCTCCCACCCCCTCCACACAACACTGGTCAAGCTACAGAGCAGCTCCAGCAACAGACTCACTGACAATACTATTAATATTATCACGATATACTGTTGTTATTGTAGCGCCCTTTAGCCTAACTGGAAGAACACACTATAGACACTTACACTCTTACTAGGGTCGGATGAGTTGAACCCCTAAATCATTCAAATGGGGGAGCATGAAGTTGACAATTTATTGCTTCATACAACAATCCTTTGGCAGCGTAATGAAAATCTAAAAAATACAAGTTTTGTAGAGAAAATAAAATCCTATAGAAAAGTGGTATCCATGGTATATGTATGTAATGTTCTGTCATATGACCTACTACCTAGGTGGTTTTCTGTGTTCTTTTCTTAAGTGTATCAGAGACAGTGAGTGAGGTGAGATGATGTCCAGGTTCTCCAGAATGGATACCACGGCTGGTCACACTGTGCGCCGTGTTCCGTCCAAATTGCTCGTCCCCCTGGCTCGCCACCAGACCTCCACGGAGTCGGATCTGAATCGACTCCTAAGAGAGTGCAGAAAACATAACCATTACTGTCTATTCAATTACATCACATCATCCTACTTTGACTTTTCACTCTTTATAGCTTCTGTATCTATACCCAGATGCAAGACATACAGAATTTGGGTCATTGTAAATTAGTCTGTATACATTTGCAGTACTGTGTAAGTATTTTTACTATGACAATAAAAAGCAAAAAAATAAAGAAAAGCAGTACTCTCCCTTGAACATCGGGTTGTTGCTGGTAATCATGCTCAAGTGAAATGGTAAGGCCTGAAGAAACACAAACAAGGACAACAACGACAAAAAGAAGAAAATCAGTAAAGCTCCAATCATTGTAAGGAATTCATGGTGGTTAAGTGACCAAAGCAGCACCTTCTTCTATCTCCTTCGTGTACCACCTGCAAGACACACAAACAGTTGTGGTGAGTGGCCCTGTGGCACCGTCTACTGGACAAAACAAGCTATTTCACCTACCGCAGGGGTTGAAGTATTTTTACCATGACAATTATTCATCGTGAACTCATGTTTTAACATAAATGCACTAATTTATATTTCAAACAGCTCCTCTAATCACTATGTATATTTTCAACTGCAGCCTATTTCTCTTTGCAACTCTTTCTATCTGTAAAAAAAAAAAAACAGTATTTAAAAAGCTACAGTGCACACTTTATGTACTAAAATATCATAAAACATTCATCATAAACTGACATCATATCAACACAAATTTGCATCCCAGCTACACGGTCAGCACTCACCTTACATATTACAGGTAATACCTGAGCTAGCGTAACTATGGCAACAACTCACAATTACCGTTAGCATCTCGCTAACTTAGCGAGCGATCTGTTTTTATGGTCAGTTTGCCCTGTTCACGATGAAAGAAACGATACCAACGTGAGTTTAAACATTAGGAAATATTCCTGTACCTGCGACAGATTTAATAAAATCATCTCAATGGAAGGCGTTTTCTTACAACAGCTAGATCAACAACTGGACAACAACCGAGGCCTAGCCTCTTAGCATTTAGCATCCCAGACTTACCGGAGCTTCTTTAAAAGGGCTCACAGAGTGAAGCAGCTCCTCTTATCCCACATACGCACAATACTTCTTCCTAATAAACAACAGACTCATAAGAAGTACTTTCAATTGATAAATCACGAATGCTCGACTTCTATGTTGTTGTTTTCTTATCAATGTCCGTTAGCTCACCCACTAAAAGGGAGGGGGTGGGGGACTCTCTGTAGTCAACGTCTCTGGTCAAAGGGTGCTTGCACTCTTGTCCCTGACAATGAGTAAGGGCTGATGCGCCGCCTTGTGGTTGGGAGTGGTAAAAACTCTTAAATGAGATTATTTAGTACCCATGTCAATCAATCAATCAAATTTTATTTGTATAGCCCAAAGTCACAATATACATTTGCCATAGAGGGCTTTACAATCCGTACGGGGAGTGACACCCTCTGTGCTTCGGGTTAGGGTTACAGTGTGACCAGCTGTGGTATCCATTCTGGAGAACCTGGACATCATCTCACCTCACTCACTGTCTCTGATACAGGTAAGAAAAGAACACAGAAAACCACCCAGGTAGTAGGTCATATGACAGAACATTACATACACATACCATGGATACCACTTTTCTATAGGATTTTATTTTCTCTACAAAACTTGTATTTTTTAGATTTTCATTACGCTGCCAAAGGATTGTTGTATGAAGCAATAAATTGTCAACTTGTCAACTTCATGCTCCCCCATTTGAATGATTTAGGGGTTCACCTCATCCGACCCTAGTAAGAGTGTAAGTGTCTATAGTGTGTTCTTCCAGTTAGGCTAAAGGGCGCTACAATAACAACAGTATATCGTGATAATATTAATAGTATTGTCAGTGAGTCTGTTGCTGGAGCTGCTCTGTAGCTTGACCAGTGTTGTGTGGAGGGGGTGGGAGGGATTGTCCATGATTGCCAGCAGTTTTGCCAGCATCCTCTCCTCCATCACCTCCTCGAGGGAAGGCAAGCTTAGAGCCGACAACAGATTAAGCCTATGCGATGAGTTTGTTCAGTCTGTTGGCGTCCTTTGCCTCGATGCCCGCACCCCAGGACACCGCAGCAAAGAAGATGGTGATTGCTGATAGAACATCTTCAACATCCTGTCGCAGACACTGAAGTAAAGGAAGTAAAGGCAACTCAGGCCCTTCTTATAAACGGCCTTTGTATTTGTGGACCAGTCTTCATTTTTTGCTTTTCGTCTTTATTTATTTCTGGATAGGTAAGTCAATAAATGCATCACTGATGTTCAAGGGAGCACTGCTTTTCTTTATTTTTTTCCATTTTGTCTTTATTTATTTTTGTATAGGTAAGTCAATAAATGCATATATTGGTGCTTTCCTTGTCTTTTTCTGCCTCGATATACACTTTTTGTACTTATTTGTAATAAATATAATATGTAATATGTCTGACTCCTCGCAGACTTTGCAGATAGATTCCTTTTGCTAGCTTGTCAGTGTGCAAATTGGCAAAATAATGCTCTAGAAGACTATGTAAGGCTATGAAGAGATGGGCTTTTATTAATCTCCAAAGGGAAATTGGGTAGCCATTATAGTACATAATAATCTAACCCAGATTGTTCTGTACATGTGACGTCCTTTGCATGTCTGTCCGTCCTGGGAGAGGGATCCCTCCTCTGTGGCTCTTCCTGATGTTTCTTTCAGCTTTTTTTCCCTGTTAAAATGTTGTTTCTTTTTGTTTGTTTTTTGGGCAAGTTTTTCCTCACTCAAACCAAGGGTCGAAGCACAGAGGGTGTCACTCCCCGTACGGATTGTAAAGCGCTCTATGGCAAATGTATATTGTGACTTTGGGCTATACAAATAAAATTTGATTGATTGATTGACACGGGTATTAATAATCTCATTTATGAGTTTTTACCACTCCCAACCACAAGGCGGCGCATCAGCCCTTACTCATTGTCAGGGACAAGAGTGCAAGCACCCTTTGACCAGAGACGTTGACTACAGAGAGCCCCCCACCCCCTCCCTTTTAGTGGGTGAGCTAACGGACATTGATAAGAAAACAACAACATAGAAGTCGAGCATTCGTGATTTATCAATTGAAAGTACTTCTTATGAGTCTGTTGTTTATTAGGAAGAAGTATTGTGCGTATGTGGGATAAGAGGAGCTGCTTCACTCTGTGAGCCCTTTTAAAGAAGCTCCGGTAAGTCTGGATGCTAAATGCTAAGAGGCTAGGCCTCGGTTGTTGTCAGTTGTTGATCTAGCTGTTGTAAGAAAACGCCTTCCATTGAGATGATTTTATTAAATCTGTCGCAGGTACAGGAATATTTCCTAATGTTTAAACTCACGTTGTTATCGTTTCTTTCATCGCGAACAGGGCAAACTGAACATAAAAACGATCGCTCGCTAAGTTAGCGAGATGCTAACGGTAATTGTGAGTTGTTGCTATAGTTACGCTAGCTCAGGTATTACCTGTAATATGTAAGGTGAGTGCTGACCGTGTAGCTGGGATGCAAATTTGTGTTGATATGATGTCAGCTTATGATGAATGTTTTATGATGTTTGTTAAGTACATAAAGTGTGCACTGTAGCTTTTTAAATACTGTTGTTTTTTTTTTACAGATAGAAAGAGTTGCAAAGAGAAATAGGCTGCAGTTGAAAATATACATAGTGATTAGAGGAGCTGTTTGAAATATAAATTAGTGCATTTATGTTAAAACACGAGTTCACGATGAATAATTGTCATGGTAAAAATACTTTAACCCCTGCGGTAGGTGAAATAGCTTGTTTTGTCCAGTAGACGGTGCCACAGGGCCACTCACCACAACTGTTTGTGTGTCTTGCGGTGGTACACGAATATAATATGTAATATGTCTGACTCCTCGCAGACTTTGCAGATAGATTCCTTTTGCTAGCTTGTCAGTGTGCAAATTGGCAAAATAAAGCTCTAGTAGACTATGTAAGGCTATGAAGAGATGGGCTTTTATTAATCTCCAAAGGGAAATTGGGTAGCCATTATAGTACATAATAATCTAACCCAGATTGTTCTGTACATGTGACGTCCTTTGCATGTCTGTCCGTCCTGGGAGAGGGATCCCTCCTCTGTGGCTCTTCCTGATGTTTCTTTCAGCTTTTTTTCCCTGTTAAAATGTTGTTTCTTTTTGTTTGTTTTTTGGGCAAGTTTTTCCTCACTCAAACCAAGGGTCGAAGCACAGAGGGTGTCACTCCCCGTACGGATTGTAAAGCCCTCTATGGCAAATGTATATTGTGACTTTGGGCTATACAAATAAAATTTGATTGATTGATTGACACTGGGTACTTAATAATCTCATTTAAGAGTTTTTACCACTCCCAACCACAAGGCGGCGCATCAGCCCTTACTCATTGTCAGGGACAAGAGTGCAAGCACCCTTTGACCAGAGACGTTGACTACAGAGAGCCCCCCACCCCCTCCCTTTTAGTGGGTGAGCTAACGGACATTGATAAGAAAACAACAACATAGAAGTCGAGCATTCGTGATTTATCAATTGAAAGTACTTCTTATGAGTCTGTTGTTTATTAGGAAGAAGTATTGTGCGTATGTGGGATAAGAGGAGCTGCTTCACTCTGTGAGCCCTTTTAAAGAAGCTCCGGTAAGTCTGGGATGCTAAATGCTAAGAGGCTAGGCCTCGGTTGTTGTCAGTTGTTGATCTAGCTGTTGTAAGAAAACGCCTTCCATTGAGATGATTTTATTAAATCTGTCGCAGGTACAGGAATATTTCCTAATGTTTAAACTCACGTTGTTATCGTTTCTTTCATCGCGAACAGGGCAAACTGAACATAAAAACGATCGCTCGCTAAGTTAGCGAGATGCTAACGGTAATTGTGAGTTGTTGCTATAGTTACGCTAGCTCAGGTATTACCTGTAATATGTAAGGTGAGTGCTGACCGTGTAGCTGGGATGCAAATTTGTGTTGATATGATGTCAGCTTATGATGAATGTTTTATGATGTTTGTTAAGTACATAAAGTGTGCACTGTAGCTTTTTAAATACTGTTTTTTTTTTTTTTACAGATAGAAAGAGTTGCAAAGAGAAATAGGCTGCAGTTGAAAATATACATAGTGATTAGAGGAGCTGTTTGAAATATAAATTAGTGCATTTATGTTAAAACACGAGTTCACGATGAATAATTGTCATGGTAAAAATACTTTAACCCCTGCGGTAGGTGAAATAGCTTGTTTTGTCCAGTAGACGGTGCCACAGGGCCACTCACCACAACTGTTTGTGTGTCTTGCGGTGGTACACGAATATAATATGTAATATGTCTGACTCCTCGCAGACTTTGCAGATAGATTCCTTTTGCTAGCTTGTCAGTGTGCAAATTGGCAAAATAAAGCTCTAGTAGACTATGTAAGGCTATGAAGAGATGGGCTTTTATTAATCTCCAAAGGGAAATTGGGTAGCCATTATAGTACATAATAATCTAACCCAGATTGTTCTGTACATGTGACGTCCTTTGCATGTCTGTCCGTCCTGGGAGAGGGATCCCTCCTCTGTGGCTCTTCCTGATGTTTCTTTCAGCTTTTTTTCCCTGTTAAAATGTTGTTTCTTTTTGTTTGTTTTTTGGGCAAGTTTTTCCTCACTCAAACCAAGGGTCGAAGCACAGAGGGTGTCACTCCCCGTACGGATTGTAAAGCCCTCTATGGCAAATGTATATTGTGACTTTGGGCTATACAAATAAAATTTGATTGATTGATTGACATGGGTACTAAATAATCTCATTTAAGAGTTTTTACCACTCCCAACCACAAGGCGGCGCATCAGCCCTTACTCATTGTCAGGGACAAGAGTGCAAGCACCCTTTGACCAGAGACGTTGACTACAGAGAGTCCCCCACCCCCTCCCTTTTAGTGTGTGAGCTAACGGACATTGATAAGAAAACAACAACATAGAAGTCGAGCATTCGTGATTTATCAATTGAAAGTACTTCTTATGAGTCTGTTGTTTATTAGGAAGAAGTATTGTGCGTATGTGGGATAAGAGGAGCTGCTTCACTCTGTGAGCCCTTTTAAAGAAGCTCCGGTAAGTCTGGGTGCTAAATGCTAAGAGGCTAGGCCTCGGTTGTTGTCAGTTGTTGATCTAGCTGTTGTAAGAAAACGCCTTCCATTGAGATGATTTTATTAAATCTGTCGCAGGTACAGGAATATTTCCTAATGTTTAAACTCACGTTGGTATCGTTTCTTTCATCGTGAACAGGGCAAACTGAACATAAAAACGATCGCTCGCTAAGTTAGCGAGATGCTAACGGTAATTGTGAGTTGTTGCTATAGTTACGCTAGCTCAGGTATTACCTGTAATATGTGAGGTGAGTGCTGACCGTGTAGCTGGGATGCAAATTTGTGTTGATATGATGTCAGTTTATGATGAATGTTTTATGATGTTTGTTAAGTACATAAAGTGTGCACTGTAGCTTTTTAAATACTGTTTTTTTTTTTTTACAGATAGAAAGAGTTGCAAAGAGAAATAGGCTGCAGTTGAAAATATACATAGTGATTAGAGGAGCTGTTTGAAATATAAATTAGTGCATTTATGTTAAAACACGAGTTCACGATGAATAATTGTCATGGTAAAAATACTTTAACCCCTGCGGTAGGTGAAATAGCTTGTTTTGTCCAGTAGACGGTGCCACAGGGCCACTCACCACAACTGTTTGTGTGTCTTGCGGTGGTACACGAAGGAGATAGAAGAAGGTGCTGCTTTGGTCACTTAACCACCAAGAATTCCTTACAATGATTGGAGCTTTACTGATTTTCTTCTTTTTGTCGTTGTTGTCCTTGTTTGTGTTTCTTCAGGCCTTACCATTTCACTTGAGCATGATTACCAGCAACAACCCGATGTTCAAGGGAGTACTGCTTTTCTTTATTTTTTTGCTTTTTATTGTCATAGTAAAAATACTTACACAGTACTGCAAATGTATACAGACTAATTTACAATGACCCGAATTCTGTATGTCTTGCATCTGGGTATAGATACAGAAGCTATAAAGAGTGAAAAGTCAAAGTAGGATGATGTGATGTAATTGAATAGACAGTAATGGTTATCAAATCAAATTCAAATCAAATTTTATTTGTATAGCCCAAAGTCACAAAACACATTTTGCCTCAGAGGGCTTTACAGTCTGTACAGTCTGTTATGTTTTCTGCATTCTCTTAGGAGTCGATTCAGATCCGACTCCGTGGAGGTCTGGTGGCGAACCAGTGGGACGAGCAATTTGGACGGAACACGGCGCACAGTGTGACCAGCCGTGGTATCCATTCTGGAGAACCTGGACATCATCTCACCTCACTCACTGTCTCTGATACAGGTAAGAAAAGAACACAGAAAACCACCCAGGTAGTAGGTCATATGACAGAACATTACATACACATACCATGGATACCACTTTTCTATAGGATTTTATTTTCTCTACAAAACTTGTATTTTTTAGATTTTCATTACGCTGCCAAAGGATTGTTGTATGAAGCAATAAATTGTCAACTTGTCAACTTCATGCTCCCCCATTTGAATGATTTAGGGGTTCACCTCATCCGACCCTAGTAAGAGTGTAAGTGTCTATAGTGTGTTCTTCCAGTTAGGCTAAAGGGCGCTACAATAACAACAGTATATCGTGATAATATTAATAGTATTGTCAGTGAGTCTGTTGCTGGAGCTGCTCTGTAGCTTGACCAGTGTTGTGTGGAGGGGGTGGGAGGGATTGTCCATGATTGCCAGCAGTTTTGCCAGCATCCTCTCCTCCATCACCTCCTCGAGGGAAGGCAAGCTTAGAGCCGACAACAGATTAAGCCTATGCGATGAGTTTGTTCAGTCTGTTGGCGTCCTTTGCCTCGATGCCCGCACCCCAGGACACCGCAGCAAAGAAGATGGTGATTGCTGATAGAACATCTTCAACATCCTGTCGCAGACACTGAAGTAAAGGAAGTAAAGGCAACTCAGGCCCTTCTTATAAACGGCCTTTGTATTTGTGGACCAGTCTTCATTTTTTGCTTTTCGTCTTTATTTATTTCTGGATAGGTAAGTCAATAAATGCATCACTGATGTTCAAGGGAGCACTGCTTTTCTTTATTTTTTTCCATTTTGTCTTTATTTATTTTTGTATAGGTAAGTCAATAAATGCATATATTGGTGCTTTCCTTGTCTTTTTCTGCCTCGATATACACTTTTTGTACTTATTTGTAATAAATATAATATGTAATATGTCTGACTCCTCGCAGACTTTGCAGATAGATTCCTTTTGCTAGCTTGTCAGTGTGCAAATTGGCAAAATAATGCTCTAGAAGACTATGTAAGGCTATGAAGAGATGGGCTTTTATTAATCTCCAAAGGGAAATTGGGTAGCCATTATAGTACATAATAATCTAACCCAGATTGTTCTGTACATGTGACGTCCTTTGCATGTCTGTCCGTCCTGGGAGAGGGATCCCTCCTCTGTGGCTCTTCCTGATGTTTCTTTCAGCTTTTTTTCCCTGTTAAAATGTTGTTTCTTTTTGTTTGTTTTTTGGGCAAGTTTTTCCTCACTCAAACCAAGGGTCGAAGCACAGAGGGTGTCACTCCCCGTACGGATTGTAAAGCGCTCTATGGCAAATGTATATTGTGACTTTGGGCTATACAAATAAAATTTGATTGATTGATTGACACGGGTATTAATAATCTCATTTATGAGTTTTTACCACTCCCAACCACAAGGCGGCGCATCAGCCCTTACTCATTGTCAGGGACAAGAGTGCAAGCACCCTTTGACCAGAGACGTTGACTACAGAGAGCCCCCCACCCCCTCCCTTTTAGTGGGTGAGCTAACGGACATTGATAAGAAAACAACAACATAGAAGTCGAGCATTCGTGATTTATCAATTGAAAGTACTTCTTATGAGTCTGTTGTTTATTAGGAAGAAGTATTGTGCGTATGTGGGATAAGAGGAGCTGCTTCACTCTGTGAGCCCTTTTAAAGAAGCTCCGGTAAGTCTGGATGCTAAATGCTAAGAGGCTAGGCCTCGGTTGTTGTCAGTTGTTGATCTAGCTGTTGTAAGAAAACGCCTTCCATTGAGATGATTTTATTAAATCTGTCGCAGGTACAGGAATATTTCCTAATGTTTAAACTCACGTTGTTATCGTTTCTTTCATCGCGAACAGGGCAAACTGAACATAAAAACGATCGCTCGCTAAGTTAGCGAGATGCTAACGGTAATTGTGAGTTGTTGCTATAGTTACGCTAGCTCAGGTATTACCTGTAATATGTAAGGTGAGTGCTGACCGTGTAGCTGGGATGCAAATTTGTGTTGATATGATGTCAGCTTATGATGAATGTTTTATGATGTTTGTTAAGTACATAAAGTGTGCACTGTAGCTTTTTAAATACTGTTGTTTTTTTTTTACAGATAGAAAGAGTTGCAAAGAGAAATAGGCTGCAGTTGAAAATATACATAGTGATTAGAGGAGCTGTTTGAAATATAAATTAGTGCATTTATGTTAAAACACGAGTTCACGATGAATAATTGTCATGGTAAAAATACTTTAACCCCTGCGGTAGGTGAAATAGCTTGTTTTGTCCAGTAGACGGTGCCACAGGGCCACTCACCACAACTGTTTGTGTGTCTTGCGGTGGTACACGAATATAATATGTAATATGTCTGACTCCTCGCAGACTTTGCAGATAGATTCCTTTTGCTAGCTTGTCAGTGTGCAAATTGGCAAAATAAAGCTCTAGTAGACTATGTAAGGCTATGAAGAGATGGGCTTTTATTAATCTCCAAAGGGAAATTGGGTAGCCATTATAGTACATAATAATCTAACCCAGATTGTTCTGTACATGTGACGTCCTTTGCATGTCTGTCCGTCCTGGGAGAGGGATCCCTCCTCTGTGGCTCTTCCTGATGTTTCTTTCAGCTTTTTTTCCCTGTTAAAATGTTGTTTCTTTTTGTTTGTTTTTTGGGCAAGTTTTTCCTCACTCAAACCAAGGGTCGAAGCACAGAGGGTGTCACTCCCCGTACGGATTGTAAAGCCCTCTATGGCAAATGTATATTGTGACTTTGGGCTATACAAATAAAATTTGATTGATTGATTGACATGGGTACTAAATAATCTCATTTAAGAGTTTTTACCACTCCCAACCACAAGGCGGCGCATCAGCCCTTACTCATTGTCAGGGACAAGAGTGCAAGCACCCTTTGACCAGAGACGTTGACTACAGAGAGTCCCCCACCCCCTCCCTTTTAGTGTGTGAGCTAACGGACATTGATAAGAAAACAACAACATAGAAGTCGAGCATTCGTGATTTATCAATTGAAAGTACTTCTTATGAGTCTGTTGTTTATTAGGAAGAAGTATTGTGCGTATGTGGGATAAGAGGAGCTGCTTCACTCTGTGAGCCCTTTTAAAGAAGCTCCGGTAAGTCTGGGTGCTAAATGCTAAGAGGCTAGGCCTCGGTTGTTGTCAGTTGTTGATCTAGCTGTTGTAAGAAAACGCCTTCCATTGAGATGATTTTATTAAATCTGTCGCAGGTACAGGAATATTTCCTAATGTTTAAACTCACGTTGGTATCGTTTCTTTCATCGTGAACAGGGCAAACTGAACATAAAAACGATCGCTCGCTAAGTTAGCGAGATGCTAACGGTAATTGTGAGTTGTTGCTATAGTTACGCTAGCTCAGGTATTACCTGTAATATGTGAGGTGAGTGCTGACCGTGTAGCTGGGATGCAAATTTGTGTTGATATGATGTCAGTTTATGATGAATGTTTTATGATGTTTGTTAAGTACATAAAGTGTGCACTGTAGCTTTTTAAATACTGTTTTTTTTTTTTTACAGATAGAAAGAGTTGCAAAGAGAAATAGGCTGCAGTTGAAAATATACATAGTGATTAGAGGAGCTGTTTGAAATATAAATTAGTGCATTTATGTTAAAACACGAGTTCACGATGAATAATTGTCATGGTAAAAATACTTTAACCCCTGCGGTAGGTGAAATAGCTTGTTTTGTCCAGTAGACGGTGCCACAGGGCCACTCACCACAACTGTTTGTGTGTCTTGCGGTGGTACACGAAGGAGATAGAAGAAGGTGCTGCTTTGGTCACTTAACCACCAAGAATTCCTTACAATGATTGGAGCTTTACTGATTTTCTTCTTTTTGTCGTTGTTGTCCTTGTTTGTGTTTCTTCAGGCCTTACCATTTCACTTGAGCATGATTACCAGCAACAACCCGATGTTCAAGGGAGTACTGCTTTTCTTTATTTTTTTGCTTTTTATTGTCATAGTAAAAATACTTACACAGTACTGCAAATGTATACAGACTAATTTACAATGACCCGAATTCTGTATGTCTTGCATCTGGGTATAGATACAGAAGCTATAAAGAGTGAAAAGTCAAAGTAGGATGATGTGATGTAATTGAATAGACAGTAATGGTTATCAAATCAAATTCAAATCAAATTTTATTTGTATAGCCCAAAGTCACAAAACACATTTTGCCTCAGAGGGCTTTACAGTCTGTACAGTCTGTTATGTTTTCTGCATTCTCTTAGGAGTCGATTCAGATCCGACTCCGTGGAGGTCTGGTGGCGAACCAGTGGGACGAGCAATTTGGACGGAACACGGCGCACAGTGTGACCAGCCGTGGTATCCATTCTGGAGAACCTGGACATCATCTCACCTCACTCACTGTCTCTGATACAGGTAAGAAAAGAACACAGAAAACCACCCAGGTAGTAGGTCATATGACAGAACATTACATACACATACCATGGATACCACTTTTCTATAGGATTTTATTTTCTCTACAAAACTTGTATTTTTTAGATTTTCATTACGCTGCCAAAGGATTGTTGTATGAAGCAATAAATTGTCAACTTGTCAACTTCATGCTCCCCCATTTGAATGATTTAGGGGTTCACCTCATCCGACCCTAGTAAGAGTGTAAGTGTCTATAGTGTGTTCTTCCAGTTAGGCTAAAGGGCGCTACAATAACAACAGTATATCGTGATAATATTAATAGTATTGTCAGTGAGTCTGTTGCTGGAGCTGCTCTGTAGCTTGACCAGTGTTGTGTGGAGGGGGTGGGAGGGATTGTCCATGATTGCCAGCAGTTTTGCCAGCATCCTCTCCTCCATCACCTCCTCGAGGGAAGGCAAGCTTAGAGCCGACAACAGATTAAGCCTATGCGATGAGTTTGTTCAGTCTGTTGGCGTCCTTTGCCTCGATGCCCGCACCCCAGGACACCGCAGCAAAGAAGATGGTGATTGCTGATAGAACATCTTCAACATCCTGTCGCAGACACTGAAGTAAAGGAAGTAAAGGCAACTCAGGCCCTTCTTATAAACGGCCTTTGTATTTGTGGACCAGTCTTCATTTTTTGCTTTTCGTCTTTATTTATTTCTGGATAGGTAAGTCAATAAATGCATCACTGATGTTCAAGGGAGCACTGCTTTTCTTTATTTTTTTCCATTTTGTCTTTATTTATTTTTGTATAGGTAAGTCAATAAATGCATATATTGGTGCTTTCCTTGTCTTTTTCTGCCTCGATATACACTTTTTGTACTTATTTGTAATAAATATAATATGTAATATGTCTGACTCCTCGCAGACTTTGCAGATAGATTCCTTTTGCTAGCTTGTCAGTGTGCAAATTGGCAAAATAATGCTCTAGAAGACTATGTAAGGCTATGAAGAGATGGGCTTTTATTAATCTCCAAAGGGAAATTGGGTAGCCATTATAGTACATAATAATCTAACCCAGATTGTTCTGTACATGTGACGTCCTTTGCATGTCTGTCCGTCCTGGGAGAGGGATCCCTCCTCTGTGGCTCTTCCTGATGTTTCTTTCAGCTTTTTTTCCCTGTTAAAATGTTGTTTCTTTTTGTTTGTTTTTTGGGCAAGTTTTTCCTCACTCAAACCAAGGGTCGAAGCACAGAGGGTGTCACTCCCCGTACGGATTGTAAAGCGCTCTATGGCAAATGTATATTGTGACTTTGGGCTATACAAATAAAATTTGATTGATTGATTGACACGGGTATTAATAATCTCATTTAAGAGTTTTTACCACTCCCAACCACAAGGCGGCGCATCAGCCCTTACTCATTGTCAGGGACAAGAGTGCAAGCACCCTTTGACCAGAGACGTTGACTACAGAGAGCCCCCCACCCCCTCCCTTTTAGTGGGTGAGCTAACGGACATTGATAAGAAAACAACAACATAGAAGTCGAGCATTCGTGATTTATCAATTGAAAGTACTTCTTATGAGTCTGTTGTTTATTAGGAAGAAGTATTGTGCGTATGTGGGATAAGAGGAGCTGCTTCACTCTGTGAGCCCTTTTAAAGAAGCTCCGGTAAGTCTGGATGCTAAATGCTAAGAGGCTAGGCCTCGGTTGTTGTCAGTTGTTGATCTAGCTGTTGTAAGAAAACGCCTTCCATTGAGATGATTTTATTAAATCTGTCGCAGGTACAGGAATATTTCCTAATGTTTAAACTCACGTTGTTATCGTTTCTTTCATCGCGAACAGGGCAAACTGAACATAAAAACGATCGCTCGCTAAGTTAGCGAGATGCTAACGGTAATTGTGAGTTGTTGCTATAGTTACGCTAGCTCAGGTATTACCTGTAATATGTAAGGTGAGTGCTGACCGTGTAGCTGGGATGCAAATTTGTGTTGATATGATGTCAGCTTATGATGAATGTTTTATGATGTTTGTTAAGTACATAAAGTGTGCACTGTAGCTTTTTAAATACTGTTGTTTTTTTTTTTACAGATAGAAAGAGTTGCAAAGAGAAATAGGCTGCAGTTGAAAATATACATAGTGATTAGAGGAGCTGTTTGAAATATAAATTAGTGCATTTATGTTAAAACACGAGTTCACGATGAATAATTGTCATGGTAAAAATACTTTAACCCCTGCGGTAGGTGAAATAGCTTGTTTTGTCCAGTAGACGGTGCCACAGGGCCACTCACCACAACTGTTTGTGTGTCTTGCGGTGGTACACGAATATAATATGTAATATGTCTGACTCCTCGCAGACTTTGCAGATAGATTCCTTTTGCTAGCTTGTCAGTGTGCAAATTGGCAAAATAAAGCTTCTAGTAGACTATGTAAGGCTATGAAGAGATGGGCTTTTATTAATCTCCAAAGGGAAATTGGGTAGCCATTATAGTACATAATAATCTAACCCAGATTGTTCTGTACATGTGACGTCCTTTGCATGTCTGTCCGTCCTGGGAGAGGGATCCCTCCTCTGTGGCTCTTCCTGATGTTTCTTTCAGCTTTTTTTCCCTGTTAAAATGTTGTTTCTTTTTGTTTGTTTTTTGGGCAAGTTTTTCCTCACTCAAACCAAGGGTCGAAGCACAGAGGGTGTCACTCCCCGTACGGATTGTAAAGCCCTCTATGGCAAATGTATATTGTGACTTTGGGCTATACAAATAAAATTTGATTGATTGATTGACATGGGTACTAAATAATCTCATTTAAGAGTTTTTACCACTCCCAACCACAAGGCGGCGCATCAGCCCTTACTCATTGTCAGGGACAAGAGTGCAAGCACCCTTTGACCAGAGACGTTGACTACAGAGAGTCCCCCACCCCCTCCCTTTTAGTGTGTGAGCTAACGGACATTGATAAGAAAACAACAACATAGAAGTCGAGCATTCGTGATTTATCAATTGAAAGTACTTCTTATGAGTCTGTTGTTTATTAGGAAGAAGTATTGTGCGTATGTGGGATAAGAGGAGCTGCTTCACTCTGTGAGCCCTTTTAAAGAAGCTCCGGTAAGTCTGGGTGCTAAATGCTAAGAGGCTAGGCCTCGGTTGTTGTCAGTTGTTGATCTAGCTGTTGTAAGAAAACGCCTTCCATTGAGATGATTTTATTAAATCTGTCGCAGGTACAGGAATATTTCCTAATGTTTAAACTCACGTTGGTATCGTTTCTTTCATCGTGAACAGGGCAAACTGAACATAAAAACGATCGCTCGCTAAGTTAGCGAGATGCTAACGGTAATTGTGAGTTGTTGCTATAGTTACGCTTAGCTCAGGTATTACCTGTAATATGTGAGGTGAGTGCTGACCGTGTAGCTGGGATGCAAATTTGTGTTGATATGATGTCAGTTTATGATGAATGTTTATGATGTTTGTTAAGTACATAAGTGTGCACTGTAGCTTTTTAAATACTGTTGTTTTTTTTTTTACAGATAGAAAGAGTTTGCAAAGAGAAATAGGCTGCAGTTGAAAATATACATAGTGATTAGAGGAGCTGTTTGAAATATAAATTAGTGCATTTATGTTAAAACACGAGTTCACGATGAATATTGTCATGGTAAAAATACTTTAACCCCTGCGGTAGGTGAAATAGCTTGTTTTGTCCAGTAGACGGTGCCACAGGGCCACTCACCACAACTGTTTGTGTGTCTTTGCGGTGTGGTACACGAAGGAGATAGAAGAAGGTGCTGCTTTGGTCACTTAACCACCAAGAATTCCTTACAATGATTGGAGCTTTACTGATTTTCTTCTTTTTGTCGTTGTTGTCCTTGTTTGTGTTTCTTCAGGCCTTACCATTTCACTTGAGCATGATTACCAGCAACAACCCGATGTTCAAGGGAGTACTGCTTTTCTTTATTTTTTTGCTTTTTATTGTCATAGTAAAAATACTTTACACAGTACTGCAAATGTATACAGACTAATTTACAATGACCCGAATTCTGTATGTCTTGCATCTGGGTATAGATACAGAAGCTATAAGAGTGAAAAGTCAAAGTAGGATGATGTGATGTAATTGAATAGACAGTAATGGTTATCAAATCAAATTCAAATCAAATTTTATTTGTATAGCCCAAAGTCACAAAACACATTTTGCCTCAGAGGGCTTTACAGTCTGTACAGTCTGTTATGTTTTCTGCATTCTCTTAGGAGTCGATTCAGATCCGACTCCGTGGAGGTCTGGTGGCCGAACCAGTGGGACGAGCAATTTGGACGGAACACGGCGCACAGTGTGACCAGCCGTGGTATCCATTCCTGGAGAACCTGGACTCATCTCACCTCACTCACTGGTCTCTGATACAGGTAAGAAAAGAACACAGAAAACCACCCAGGTAGTAGGTCAATATGACAGAACATTACATACACATACCATGGATACCACTTTTCTATAGGATTTTATTTTCTCTACAAAACTTGTATTTTTTAGATTTTCATTACGCTTGCCAAAGGATTGTTGTATGAAGCAATAAATTGTCAACTTGTCAACTTCATGCTCCCCCATTTGAATGATTTAGTGGTTCACCTCATCCGACCCTAGTAAGAGTGTAAGTGTCTATAGTGGTGTTTCTTCCAGTTAGGCTAAAGGGCGCTACAATAACAACAGTATATCGTGATAATATTAATAGTATTGTCAGTGAGTCTGTTGCTGGAGCTGCTCTGTAGCTTGACCAGTGTTGTGTGGAGGGGGGGTGGGAGGATTGTCCATGATTGCCAGCAGTTTTTGCCAGCATCCTCTCCTCCATCACCTCCTCGAGGGAAGGCAAGCTTAGAGCCGACAACAGATTAAGCCTATGCGATGAGTTGGTTCAGTCTGTTGGCGTCCTTGCCTCGATGCCCCGCACCCCAGGACACCGCAGCAAAGAAGATGGTGATTGCTGATAGAACATCTTCAACATCCTGTCGCAGACACTGAAGTAAAGGAAGTAAAGGCAACTCAGGCCCTCTTATAAACGGCCTTTGTATTTGTGGACAGTCTTCATTTTTTGCTTTCGTCTTTATTTATTTCTGGATAGGTAAGTCAATAAATGACATCACTGATGTTCAAGGGAGCACTGCTTTTCTTTCTATTTTTTTCCATTTTGTCTTTATTTATTTTTGTATAGGTAAGTCAATAAATAGCATATATTGGTGCTTTCCTTGTCTTTTTCTGCCTCGATATACACTTTTTGTACTATTTGTAATAAATATAATATGTAATATGTCTGACTCCTCGCAGACTTTGCAGATAGATTCCTTTGCTAGCTTGTCAGTGTGCAAATTGGCAAAATAATGCTCTATGAAGACATATGTAAGGCTATGAAGAGATGGGCTTTTATATAATCTCCAAAGGGAAATTGGGTAGCCATTATAGTACATAATAATCTAACCCAGATTGTTCTGTACATGTGACGTCCTTTGCATGTCTGTCCGTCCTGGAGAGGGATCCCTCCTCTGTGGCTCTTCCTGATGTTTCTTTCAGCTTTTTTTCCCTGTTAAAATGTTTGTTTTCTTTTGTTTGTTTTTTGGGCAAGTTTTTCCTCACTCAAACCAAGGGTCGAAGCACAGAGGGTGTCACTCCCGTACGGATTGTAAAGCGCTCTATGGCAAATGTATATTGTGACTTTGGGCTATACAAATAAAATTTGATTGATTGATTGACACGGGTATTAATAATCTCATTTAGAGTTTTTACCACTCCCAACCACAAGGCGGCGCATCAGCCCTTACTCATGTCAGGGACAAGAGTGCAAGCACCCTTTGACCAGAGACGTTGACTACAGAGAGCCCCCCACCCCCTCCCTTTTAGTGGGTGAGCTAACGGACATTGATAAGAAAACAACAACATAGAAGTCGAGCATTCGTGATTTATCAATTGAAAGTACTTCTTATGAGTCTGTTGTTTATTAGGAAAGAAGTATTGTGCGTATGTGGGATAAGAGGAGCTGCTTCACTCTGTGAGCCCTTTTAAAGAAGCTCCGGTAAGTCTGGATGCTAAATGCTAAGAGGCTAGGCCTCGGTTGTTGTCAGTTGTTGATCTAGCTGTTGTAAGAAAACGCCTTCCATTGAGATGATTTTATTAAATCTGTCGCAGGTACAGGAATATTTCCTAATGTTTAAACTCACGTTGTTATCGTTTTCTTTCATCGCGAACAGGGCAAACTGAACATAAAAACGATCGCTCGCTAAGTTAGCGAGATGCTAACTGGTAATTGTGAGTTGTTGCTATAGTTACGCTAGCTCAGGTAATTACCTGTATATGTAAGGTGAGTGCTGACCGTGTAGCTGGGATGCAAATTTGTGTTGATATGATGTCAGCTTATGATGAATGTTTTATGATGTTTGTTAAGTACATAAAGTGTGCACTGTAGCTTTTTAAATACTGTTGTTTTTTTTTACAGATAGAAGAGTTGCCAAAGAGAAATAGGCTGGCAGTTGAAAATATACATAGTGATTAGAGGAGCTGTTTGAATATAAATTAGTGCATTTATGTTAAAACACGAGTTCACGATGAATAATTGTCATGGTAAAATACTTTAACCCCTGCGGTAGGTGAAATAGCTTGTTTGGTCCAGAGACGGTTGCCACAGGGCCACTCACCACAACTGTTTGGTGTGTCTTGCGGTGGTGGTACACGAATATAATATGTAATATGTCTGACTCCTCGCAGACTTTGCAGATAGATTCCTTTTGCTAGCTTGTCAGTGTGCAAATTGGCAAAATAAAGCTCTAGTAGACTATGTAAGGCTATGAAGAGATGGGCTTTTATTAATCTCCAAAGGGAAATTGGGTAGCCATTATAGTACATAATAATCTAACCCAGATTGTTCTGTACATGTGACGTCCTTTGCATGTCTGTCCGTCCTGGGAGAGGGATCCCTCCTCTGTGGCTCTTCCTGATGTTTTCTTTCAGCTTTTTTTCCCTGTTAAAATGTTGTTTCTTTTTGTTTGTTTTTTGGGCAAGTTTTTCCTCACTCAAACCAAGGGTCGAAGCACAGAGGGGTGTCACTTCCCCGTACGGATTGTAAAGCCCTCTATGGCAATGTATATTGTGACTTTGGGCTATACAAATAAAATTTGATTGATTGATTGACACGGGTATTAATAATCTCATTTAAGAGTTTTTACCACTCCCAACCACAAGGCGGGCGCATCAGCCCTTACTCATTGTCAGGGACAAGAGTGCAAGCACCCTTTGACCAGAGACGTTGACTACAGAGAGCCCCCCACCCCCTCCCTTTTAGTGGGTGAGCTAACGGACATTGATAAGAAAACAACAACATAGAAGTCGGAGCATTCGTGATTTATCAATTGAAAGTACTTCTTATGAGTCTGTTGTTATTAGGAAGAAGTATTGTGCGTATGTGGGATAAGAGGAGCTGCTTCACTCTGTGAGCCCTTTTAAAGAAGCTCCGGTAAGTCTGGATGCTAAATGCTAAGAGGCTAGGCCTCGGTTGTTGTCAGTTGTTGATCTAGCTGTTGTAAGAAAACGCCTTCCATTGAGATGATTTTATTAAATCTGTCGCAGGTACAGGAATATTTCCTAATGTTTAAACTCACGTTGTATCGTTTCTTTCATCGCGAACAGGGCAAACTGAACATAAAAACGATCGCTCGCTAAGTTAGCGAGATGCTAAACGGTAATTGTGAGTTGTTGCTATAGTTACGCTAGCTCAGGTATTACCTGTAATATGTAAGGTGAGTGCTGACCGTGTAGCTGGGATGCAAATTTGTGTTGATATGATGTCAGCTTATGATGAATGTTTTATGATGTTTGTTAAGTACATAAAGTGTGCACTGTAGCTTTTTAAATACTGTTGTTTTTTTTTTACAGATAGAAAGTTGCAAAGAGAAATAGGCTGCAGTTGTTTGAAAATATACATAGTGATTAGAGGAGCTTGTTTGAAATATAAATTAGTGCATTTATGTTAAAACACGAGTTCACGATGAATAATTGTCATGGTAAAAATACTTTAACCCCTGCGGTAGGTGAAATAGCTTGTTTTGTCCAGTAGACGGTTTGCCACAGGGCCACTCACCACAACTGTTTGTGTGTCTTGCGGTGGTACACGAATATAATATGTAATGTCTGACTCCTCGCAGACTTGCAGATAGATCCTTTTGCTAGCTTGTCAGTGTGCAATTGGCAAAATAAAGCTCTAGTAGACTATGTAAGGCTATGAAGAGATGGGCTTTTATTAATCTCCAAAGGGAAATTGGGTAGCCATTATAGTACATAATAATCTACCCAGATTGTTCTGTACATGTGACGTCCTTTGCATGTTGTCCGTATGGGAGAGGGATCCCTCCTCGTGGCTCTTCCTGAGGTTTTCTTTCAGCTTTTTTCCCTGTTAAAATGTTGTTTTTTTGTTTGTTTTTGGGCAAGTTTCCTCACTCAAAACAAGGGTCGAAGCACAGAGGGTGTCACTCCCCGTACGGATTGTAAAGCCCTCTATGGCAAATGTATATTGTGACTTTGGGCGATACAAATAAAATTTGATTGATGATTGACAACGGGTATTAATAATCTCATTTAAGAGTTTTTACCACTCCCAACCACAAGGCGGCGCATCAGCCCTTACTATTGTCAGGGACAAGAGTGCAAGCACCCTGTGACCAGAGACGTTGACTACAGAGAGCCCCCCACCCCTCCCTTTTAGTGGGTGAGCTAACGGACATTGATAAAGAAAACAACAACATAGAAGTCGAGCATTCGTGATTTATCAATTGAAAGTACTTCTTATGAGTCTGTTGTTTATTAGGAAGAAGTATTGTGCGTAGTGGGATAAGAGGAGCTGCTTCACTCTGTGAGCCTTTTAAAGAAGCTCCGGTAAGTCTGGATGCTAAATGCTAAGAGGCTAGGCCTCGGTTGTTGTCAGTTGTTGATCTAGCTGTTGTAAGAAAACGCCTTCCATTGAGATGATTTTATTAAATCTGTCGCAGGTTACAGGAATATTTCTAATGTTTAAACTCAGTTGTTATCGTTTCTTTCATCGCGAACAGGGCAAACTGAACATAAAAACGATCGCTCGCTAAGTTAGCGAGATGCTAACGGTAATTGTGAGTTGTTGCTATAGTTACGCTAGACTCAGGTATTATGTAATATGTAAGGTGAGTGCTGACCGTGTAGCTGGGATGCAAATTTGTGTGTTGATATGATGTCAGCTTATGATGAATGTTTTATGAGTTTGTTAAGTACATAAAGTGTGCACTTTAGCTTTTAAATACTGTTGTTTTTTTTTACAGATAGAAAGAGTTGCAAAGAGAAATAGGCTGCAGTTGGAAAATATACATAGTGATAGAGGAGCTGTTTGAAATATAAATTAGTGCATTTATGTTTAAAACACGAGTTCACGATGAATAATTGTTCATGGAAAAATACTTTAACCCTGCGGTAGGTGAAATAGCTTGTTTTGTCCAGTAGACGGTGCCACAGGGCCACTCACCACAACTGTTTGTGTGTCTTGCGGTGGTACACGAAATATAATATGTAATATGTCTGACTCCTCGCAGACTTTGCAGATAGATTCCTTTTGCTAGCTTGGTCAGTGTGCAAATTGGCAAAATAAAGCTCTAGAAGACTATGTAAGGCTATGAAGAGATGGGCTTTTATTTTAATCTCCAAAGGGAATGGGGTAGCCATTATAGTACATAATAATCTAACCCAGATTGTTCTGTACATGTGACGTCCTTGCATGTCTGTCCGTCCTGGGAGAGGGATCCCTCCTCTGTGGCTCTTCCTGATGTTTCTTTCAGCTTTTTTTCCCTGTTAAAATGTTGTTTCTTTTTGTTTGTTTTTTGGGCAAGTTTTCCTCACTCAAACCAAGGGTCGAAGCACAGAGGGTGTCACTCCCCGTACGGATTGTAAAGCGCTCTATGGCAAATGTATATTGTGACTTTGGGCTATACAAATAAAATTTGATTGATTGATTGACAGGGTATTAATAATCATTTAAGAGTTTTTACCACTCCCAACCACAAGGCGGCGCATCAGCCCTTACTCATGTCAGGGACAAGAGTGCAAGCACCCTTTGACCAGAGACGTTGACTACAGAGAGCCCCCCACCCCTCCCTTTAGTGGGTGAGCTAACGGACATTGATAAGAAAACAACAACATAGAAGTCGAGCATTCGTGATTTATCAATTGAAAGTACTTCTTATGAGTCTGTTGTTTATTAGGAAGAAGTATTGTGCGTATGTGGGATAAGAGGAGCTGCTTCACTCTGTGAGCCCTTTTAAAGAAGCTCCGGTAAGTCTGGATGCTAAATGCTAAGAGGCTAGGCCTCGGTTGTTGTCAGTTGTTGATCTAGCTGTTGTAAGAAAAACGCCTTCCATTGAGAGATGATTTTATTAAATCTGTCGCAGGTACAGGAATATTTCCTAATGTTTAAACTCACGTTGTTATCGTTTCTTTCATCGCGAACAGGGCAAACTGAACATAAAAACGATCGCTCGCTAAGTTAGCGAGATGCTAACGGTAATTGTGAGTTGTTGCTATAGTTACGCTAGCTCAGGTATTACCTGTAATATGTAAGTGAGTGCTGACCGTGTAGCTGGGATGCAAATTTGTGTTGATATGATGTCAGCTTATGATGAATGTTTTATGATGTTGTTAAGTACATAAAGTGTGCACTGTAGCTTTTTAAATACTGTTGTTTTTTTTTTTACAGATAGAAAGAGTTGCAAAGAGAAATAGGCTGCAGTTGAAAATATACATAGTGATTAGAGGAGCTGTTTGAAATATAAAATAGTGCATTTATGTTAAAACACGAGTTCACGATGAATAATTGTCATGGTAAAAATACTTTAACCCCTGCGGTAGGTGAAATAGCTTGTTTTGTCCAGTAGACGGTGCCACAGGGCCACTCACCACAACTGTTTGTGTGTCTTGCGGTGGTACACGAATATAATATGTAATATGTTGACTCCTCGCAGACTTTGCAGATAGATTCCTTTTGCTAGTTGTCAGTGTGCAAATGGCAAAATAAAGCTCTAGTAGACTGTAAGGCTATGAAGAGATGGGCTTTATTAATCTCCAAAGGGAAATTGGGGTAGCCATTATAGTACATAATAATCTAACCCAGATTGTTCTGTACATGTGACGTCCTTTGCATGTCTGTCCGTCCTGGGAGAGGGATCCTCCTCTGTGGCTCTTCCTGATGTTTCTTTCAGCTTTTTTTCCTGTTAAAATGTTGTTTCTTTTGTTTGTTTTTTGGGCAAGTTTTTCCTCACTCAAACCAAGGGTCGAAGCACAGAGGTGTCACTCCCCGTACGGATTGTAAAGCCCTCTATGGCCAAATGTATATTGTGACTTTGGGCTATACAAATAAAATTTGATTGATTGATTGACATGGGTACTAAATAATATCATTTAAGAGTTTTTACCACTCCAAACCACAAGGCGCGCATCAGCCTTACTCATTGTCAGGGACAAGAGTGCAAGCACCCTTGACCAGAGACGTTGACTACAGAGAGTCCCCCACCCCCTCCCTTTTAGGTGTGAGCTAACGGACATTGATAAGAAAACAACAACATAGAAGTCGAGCATTCGTGATTTATCAATTGAAAGTACTTCTTATGAGTCTGTTGTTATTAGGAAGAAGTATTGCGTATGTGGGATAAGAGGAGCTGCTTCACTCTGTGAGCCCTTTTAAAGAAGCTCCGGTAAGTCTGGGTGCTAAATGCTAGAGGCTAGGCCTCGGTTGTTGTCAGTTGTTGATCTAGCTGTTGTAAGAAAACGCCTTCCATTGAGATGATTTTATTAAATCTGTCGCAGGTACAGGAATATTTCCTAATGTTTAAAACTCACGTTGGTATCGTTCTTTCATCGTGAACAGGGCAAACTGAACATAAAAACGATCGCTCGCTAAGTTAGCGAGATGCTAACGGTAATTGTGAGTTGTTGCTATAGTTACGCTAGCTCAGGTATTACCTGTTAAATGTGAGGTGAGTGCGACCGTTGTAGCTGGATGCAAATTGGTGTGATATGTGTCAGTTTATGATGAATGTTTTATGATGTTTGTAAGTACATAAGTGTTGCACTGTAGCTTTTTAATACTGTTTTTTTTTTTACAGATAGAAAGAGTTGCAAAGAGAAATAGGCTGCAGTTGAAATATACATAGTGATTAGAGGAGCTGTTGAAATATAAATTAGTGCATTTATGTTAAAACACGAGTTCACGATGAATAATTGTCATGGTAAAAAATACTTTAACCCTGCGGTAGGTGAAATAGCTTGTTTGTCCAGTAGACGGTGCCACAGGGCCACTCACCACAACTGTTGTGTGTCTTGCGGTGGGTACACGAAGGAGATAGAAGAAGGTGCTGCTTTGGTCACTTAACCACAAGAATTCCTTACAATGATTGAGCTTTACTGATTCTTCTTTTTTTGTCGTTGTTGTCCTTGTTTGTGTTTCTTCAGGCCTTACCATTCACTTGAGCATGATTACCAGCAACAACCCGATGTTCAAGGGGAGTACTGCTTTTCTTATTTTTTTGATTTTATTGTCATAGTAAAAATACTTACAAGTATGCAAATGTATACAGACTAATTACAATGACCCGATTCTGTATGTCTGCATCTGGGTATAGATACAAAGAAGCTAAAGAGTGAAAAGTCAAGTAGGATGATGTGATGTAATTGAATAGACAGTAATGGTTATCAAATCAAATTCAAATCAAATTTTATTTGTATAGCCCAAAGTCACAAAACACATTTTGCCTCAGAGGGCTTACAGTCTGTACAGTCTGTTATGTTTTCTGCATTCTCTTAGGAGTCGATTCAGATCCGACTCCGTGGAGGTCTGGTGGGACGAACCAGTGGGACGAGCAATTGGACGGAACAGGCGCACAGTGTGACCAGCCGTGATCCATTCTGGAGAACCTGGACATCATCTCACCTCAATCACTGTCTCTGATACAGGTAAGAAAAGAAACACAGAAAACCACCCAGGTAGTAGGTCATATGACAGAACATTACAAACACATACCATGGATACCACTTTCTTAGGATTTATTTTCTCTACAAAACTTGTATTTTAGATTTTCATTACGCTGCCAAAGGATTGTTGTATGAAGCAAAAATGTCAACTTGTCAACTTCATGCTCCCCCATTTGAATGATTTAGGGGTTCAACTCATCCGACCTAGTAAGAGTGTAAGTGTCTATAGTGTGTTCTCCAGTTAGGCTAAAGGGCGCTACAATAACAACAGTATATCGTGATAATATAATAGTATTGTCAGTGAGTCTGTTGCTGGAGCTGCTCTGTAGCTGACCAGTGTTGTGTGGAGGGGGTGGAGGGATTGTCCATGATTGCCAGCAGTTTTGCCAGCATCTCTCCTCCA
>JABGLX010000280.1:105000-116994 GCA_014281875.1 Nibea albiflora | reverse complement strand
GGTGCGGGCACCGAGGGAATGCTGAAGGCGAGTGGAACCGGTGTCGTGCCAGAACCAGAGCTGGGCAGCTTTTCAGACCATTGTCTAAGTCAGCTTTGAAATAAATGACAAAAATTGTTTTTGATTTATTTGTTTATTGTACCTTACTGGATTTTGCTTCAGCCCTGGCAGTTATAATGTTGCCGTGGAAATGGTGAAGTAACATTTTTAGTGATATTATTTGATCATCTTCTCAAAAGGTGACCAATCAGAACTATTTGTTGTACATAAACTCAATACATATGTTGAAAAAGTATAGTAATCACTTACATTACCACTAATTGGGTAACATTAAAAGTAATATGTTCCATTGCTTGTGACATGCTAACTCCAAAACCTCTACAACCTTATTTCATGTTATGTATTTACATGTGAATTAATAAATTAATAAATAGAAGTATTAATTGACAATCAAAAGGTAGCTCCAGAGGTTTTTACAGTGATGCGGCGGAGTTCATAAACCCTCAAACTCTGAACAAATTTAGGTGACTCCTGAATGTTGGCTCACCATGGTGGCTAACGTTAGCAAGCCAGCTACAAAGCACAGACAGTATAAATATGGACGTGGCATCTGTGACGTCACCCAGAGGTTTTTTGAAGAGCTGTTGTGAGGATCAGAGTGTGGTGGGTGCCGCCATCTTGTCAGCCTTACTTCTGTCGCTTCCCAGCTAAACTAAAAATGGGCAAAGACGTGGATCATCAGTGGACCTGAGGCAGGCTAACTGACACCTGAGTGCTTAAACAAAGACCTGTAACGGCATAACAATTTAGTGCGTTATAAAAAAAGGATAGTATGACATGACACAAACTGAATATATCTGTGTCACTCAGACACATGTCAGACTGCTAGACGAGACACATTATTAAATGATACTCTGTGAATGGTTTTGTGTTATTGTTTGCCATTTATTTTTTGCCACTTTTCCCCAGGTTGGTCATTTTCCTTGTCTTCACTCTCACCGCTCATCTCTTTAAGTGTTTTTTTTTCTTCTCTATATGGTTCTTTGCCTCTTCTAATGTTACCAGCCATTTCTTCTATCCATCTGCAGACCACAGCAGGCTTGTTTTCAGAGCATTACAGCCTGTTCTCCCCGTCAGCAGAGAATCCCCAGCAGGGAGAGCCGATATGATCTCGGGGAAGTCAGCAGCCGTCCTGCCAACATATCCTAGAGAGAGATTAAAGTGTACCCATTCAGGGCAGCCAGAGTGGTTCTCCACACAAAGGTGCACACACATACAGAAGCAAGAATTTGCAAAACACACAGTAGTTCACTTATATGTACAGTATATAGCCACACATACACAAGCTTGTGTGTGTTTGTTATTAAAATACCTTAGCAGCAGACGGAGGTCTTACACTTTACATTTTTAGCTTGAGAAAGACAATATGCACATGATTATTATCGTTGAGGCTTATCAAGTGCTAGATCATTGTTGCTGGGTTGCTAAAGACTGCAGATTGAGTGACACAGCGTTAATTTTGATGACACACACAGTGATCACCATGCCATTCCAGACATTCCTCGCGATGCAGTTCTTCTAATGGTCGCTGAAATGAGGCATGAAGCAGCGCAATGAAGTGACACAGTGACATCAGCAACTACCGGCTCATTCACAGCTGTTGGGCTAATAATGAGTTCAAGGCTAGTTTCCATTCACTGGCATTTTAGGAGTTTGGTTTCCTAAACGTATTACCAATTCTAACCAAAAGTTTTGAAAACTAGCATTAAGATGCAATGATGTGATGGTTGAGTAGTATATTTTGAATATAATTGTTCAATATAGGAGTTGCTGCTTGCTTGTTCTATCTAAACCCCGCCCAATTTACATTTCTCCAGTCTCCCAGTCTAATCCCAAGCTTCAGTATGTCTTTAGAAACCAGAGCCGTAATGAGGTATTCATTCCTAATCTTAGAAACTTGGGCCTTTTCGATCATATCACACAGTCTTGGTAGACTTGGAGTTTTCTAACTCTGCATGGTTACGACACTGTCAGATCCACATACTTTTGGTCTTGTGTTTTTGGTTTTTGGAGAGTCACAGACGACCCCTTTTTTTTCACAGTCCAGTCCAGTTTTATTGTTCATGAACAGCATCTGCATTAGATGATTAACTGAAAATAATGTAGCACGTCTCTTTTCATGCATGCATGGACTGCATCACAGTGAAATTACACTGAACAAATGTTCGCTTCTAAACCCAGATGTTGTAACAATTATTGCTCAATCTCTATGCCGGTTCCTCATCTCAAGCAAGCAGTACTTCTCATGAAATGTGCTGTTTCATGACGGGCTCTTTTATGATTAATTGCTGTAAAAAAATACAGACATACAGACAGTATCACTGAAATGACCATCCATAAGTCAGCATATGTTTTGAATGGGAGCCATGTATATTTAGACTTTAAGATACAAGAAAGAATAATGTGACAAAACTGGTTCCATTATAGCTAAGAGGTCTTGAACTTCAAAATAAGCTTTCTATAATAAATATAAAGACTCAAAGACTTAATCGTGCTACATTTGGTGTAAACATCCGCCCTTTTAATCCTGGAGTTTATCTCCTTCATATGATCTATTACAATAAATATTTTCATGCTGGGTATTGAGTTGAGTTTCATTTTTGGACTAAAAACTGGCTCCAACTCAAACCTTCTTTGGCCACTGAGCTTTTTACTGGAGACCCATTAACTGGTATTATGAGTCCCCTCCTTTCAGTATTGCCAATTTATGACCCGTCTGTGAAAACATGACAAGACTTTCTCTCTTCTCCTCCGCCTCCTCCTTCTCTCTAGACGCAGGGATAACAAGAGGAGAACTTTACCCGCCCCTTGAAGTCTCTGTGAGATGGTTCCCAGATGGAAGAGAGTTATAAATCCTCACGTTAAATGTGACGTGACGGATCAAAGTCCACGAGTTGCTTTCCTCAGAAACAGTGGCACAGGTTGGTCATAGGTTTCCTCTTGATCCCTGTGTTGAATAAAAAGAATTCTCTTATACCCCGAGGACGTGAAATATGAGGGGAAGTCCAGCAGTCTTTCTTGCAGATGTGGACAACCTAAATTTGATACTTTATCAGTGAACACAAAAAGGGAGCTTTATATCTATATCTTTAACACAAACTGACAACTCTCATAAGATGATAAAGCATCAACATGTGTCACTTTGTCAAATGTGTCATCAGCTCCTGAAGGAATCTATTTATTCACTGATCATTCTGTGGCAACATTTGATATGTTTAAGCTTTGACAGAAATGGCATAAAATGCACCACATGAAGTAACACGTAAAGTACATTATAAAGCTATAAGCACATCGAATCTTTGCAAAGAATCAACCTGGAAATGTAGCAGAATTTTCAAATTAGAAGGTGATATGTTGATTCTCACAGCTCGTTTCTGCACCTATAAAAAAATCTGTTATTCCAATTTTAGAGTATATAGTGTCATATGTTCTAGTCTCTGCATATATATTTAATATATGTCCAGAGAATTTCAAATACTTCTCCCTTAGTGTAGTGAATTTGGACATTTTGTGTCTCACCTTCGGTGCACATGGTTGTAAAGGCAAACGGCAGTGGTTGAAATGATGCATGGCAAAAGCTTTTGGAGCATTTGTGCTTCAAAGCGTTATCTCTGGAAACGGTAAATTGGTCCACTATTGAGCCATGAAGGAACACACAAAAAGAAAAAGAAAAAAAAAGTGAAGTGTTTTACAGCTCAGCCACCCATAGTGATCTTTCTTTTAGAAATCAATGAGAGTAAAGGCTAGAATTACTCTTGGGAGACGAGCAGACGTTAACACTTCTGGACTGTTTCTATTGATCAGATGCTTTTCTCTGCTGCTTTTAAGGACCTGATCCTCTTGTGTATGAAAAAAAAATGATGGATAGATATGTGCATGTGAGCAGACAAGGGTCATATAGACACACACACACACACACACACACACTTAACATACACTCGAATGCACACACACATTCCATCCTCGTCTCTCACCTCTATGCGCACCTAACACCCGTCTTGAAAGATGCCGATGGACTGGTCGCGGTGTAAGGTCTCAGTGTTTGAAGTATGTGTTCGGGGGTTGTTCAGCTGGGTCATTGTCCACTGATACACACACACACACATGCACACACTCTGACCTTCGGTGCCAGGCCCGGGGCCGAAGACCCTGCTGAATAGAAGAGCAGATGGTTGAGAGGTGGCTTCAATGGAAAGTGAGAAAGAAAAGAAAAACAAGGAAGAGAAGAGAAGATCAGGAGGACGCCCGAGATAAAAAAAAAAAAAAAAGCCTAAAGACACGGACAGGTGTGTGTGTGTGAGAGAATGTGAGCGTGTGCAGGTTTCTTCAAATTTGTGTACCTTGTAGTCTACTCGGTCACTATTTACCAGCAACAGGAAATAAAAGCTTTACAAATTCAATTCAGCGAAATTCAATTTTATTTATATAGCGCCATATGACACTTTTCATACAGAGCAGGTCTAGACTGTACACTCCAGTTCCAAAAAACCCTAATACAACAGTGTTTATGCATGAATTCTCAGAGATACTCCTACTGCAGGCCACACACAAACTTTAACCAGATCTGGTTGTGTGTGTTACTCAATTCCCGACAGGGGAATACTGTGGAAGACATCTGCCTCTATAGTTAGCATTACTTTTGCTACTATTTTACTACTATTTAGGGCATAAGACTTAACTGCGTGCTCACACTTACAGTAGAGCTGACTTTTACGCATCGATTCTCTGCAGCTGTTACTCCACCTAAATCATGTGTTTTTTTTCTCATGATGTTTCTCGTGACCATGCATAGCATTGATTGGTTTGTTGATTTGAGGTTAAGCAGCGGGTATGCTAATAAAAATAAGTACTGTGCCACTTTCGGAGTAAAGACAACCTTAATGACAGTGTGCTTCATAGAATTCAAGTCCTGTTTCCTTGTAAGAGACAGACAACATATTAGCGGATTAACAGAAAAATGTAAGCAGGCCACAGGAGAGGTATTTTCAAACCCTCTGAAGAGTTTCCGCAATAATGTTTCATGTCAAAAGGGACATAATGACCATTCCCTTGTCCCATCTTTGTTCCTGGACTCAGCAGCTTCTATAAACAGATCCCCAAACCCGAGTTTCCATTAGATTTGTGACTGTTAAACCCAAGAGTGCAGCGCTATGCCTTGGATGATAAAATGTGCCTAAAATAGTGGCCAGCACTGACCTTGGAGCTGCCTATTGGTACAAAGTTTCCATAACTTTGGCAAGGCGCTCTGAGGGAAGCCGGATTCCCAGATAATTAAGATGATGGACTTGATTAATGTGTTTGGCTTATCGTTACTAAGTGATGTACCTAAAGACCGACTGAGATCAGAAAGGTGTGTGTCTGTTCAGGTGCCACTTAAACAGGACCAGTGGAGTCCTGGCAGTGTGTGAAAGGTCAAAATAAGGGGCATTTTTTTCCCATCATCTCTCTCCCAAAATAAGCCTTCCAGATGTAAGCAAGAAAATATGTTTGCAGTAATTAGTATACCAAGTACACAGATGTTGTTCGTCTGCCTTTGAAGGTACCTCGCCATTTACAGAGGCTTTCATATCACGCTGGGAAAAGGGATGAGAAGAGAGGAGAGTAGAGGAGAGAGGGACACCTTCTTTGTTTTCACATCTTTGACTACATCGACACTCACCGTGTGGGATCAGCCATCTGCTGACAGCTCAAGTCACCGTAGTGGAGGCTGAAGTTACGGGGTTGAGAGGAGGGAGAAGGGTGAAGGGCTGAAACGAAATTAGCCACTGTGTGGCGCATGTGTGAGTATGTATATGTGTGTGTTTTATGTTGTGGACTCCATCGAGGCTCATCTTCCATCGTCCTTCAGTCACGAAATTTGAGATACTACTATGTCTACGTTGTTGAAAGCAGGATAGTGACAGAACAAATCATAGGGATACCGAGGCAAAGTGGAGGTTCAGGTTGGACATATACAGAATGTCAGGCTAATTGGAGGCGGATTTTGTTCCATGCGGCTTCCAACACAAACACACCAGAAAACACTTGACATGTTTCAACATCTTCTTGTCAACATGTCAGCTGTGCGATGACGAGGCTTCCTCCTCCATCTGAGAACATTCGGAAGCATCAGTGAATCACTAAGCTGTTTACTGTTGGGATCGAGAGCAACGAGCGGTCGGTGTGTAGATTTGTGTGTGTTGAAATGCATGTCTACATGCCAATGCATGTGTACACAGCGTGTGTGTGTGTGTGTGTGACAGGAGGAGAATCTGGTAGACATTATCACCACTCAGCTCTGCCCACAATCAGGAGGCACTTAACCGCGTGAGACAATCACTGCAGAGTTCGCGGGGTCACCACATCAACCGTGCAGCCGCAAACAAAGGGAGAGCACGTCGGAGGTTCACACAGAAGCCGGTAGCGCTGAAGACACCACTTACATGGATGTGAATGGAAAAAGAAAATAGCTGCCTGGATTACACGGTCCAGTTGAAAGAGTGTTTGTGTTGTGGGTGTTAAACAGCTTCTTATTATTTTAGGTGCAAGCTTTTTTCCTGTCCTTTGATTTACACTGTGTTAGAGAGTTAAAGAGTCAACTTAACAACTAAATCATAAAATACATCTTGCATTGCCTCAGCATACATAACATGCATGTTTTTTTTTCCACTTAAGAATGTAATACTGGTACTGATACCTTGGCTTTCCTTGACTGTCAACTTCAGGTGTATTTCTCTCCTGTTAGCATCACCATGTTCGCTGTCAGAAACACTCTCCGCCTCTGCTACAGGTTATCATCTCTGTGGTGGCGAGGAGAGGGTGTGACATGTATCCATACACTGAATAGGCCCAGATGATTCAGATTTTTCTTTATCAAGATAGCAAGAGCAAAAGATCTAAGTGACTTTAGTTCATTTTTGGGACATGGATGGCTGAAACTGTAGTCGCAAAGACTGCTCAACTTGCACAACTCTGGTGTCTTGGAACAGGAACAGTGTGTAAAGTGAGATCTGTGTTTAGATTTATCAGTAAACAGAGTTGGTAATTGTGGTTGACAGCACACATTGATTGAGTCTTCCTCAGCTAACAGAAAATGTCAGTGCAGGTTGTGAGCAGACCAGACATTTACATAGAGCTGATTTTATAGTAGTGCTGCAGTGCACAAAGCCCTTATTACAATCATGAATGCACAGTTGAGGGTTTAGTGAAGTAAAAAGTGGTGTTTGACGCCCACACTGAGGTGATCCAGCAGCTCTCTTGTGCTGTGGCTGGCATTTTGCTGGCATGGTTTGGGTCTGCTTGTTCTCTTCGAGAGAAGGGTCACTGCACTTCATCAAGTAGAGTTACAGAGGCTTGGAGAATCAATGCCAAGGTGCAATGAAAGTGTTCTGGTGGCACGTGGTGGCCCAACTGCTTACTAAGATACTTTGTGCTGGTTTAGCCTTCAATTTGTCTGTATATTTCACTCGAATCCTCGAGCGCCAACCTCATGGTGGCGCTAGAGGAACAGTCAGTCAGTTGGATTCTTCCACTTGGGACGATCTGTGTCTGTTTAACGGCAACTCATCCCATTGTCGTTTTTGTGTGGCCCAAAGTGGTGCGTGAACCAACAGAATGACACGCCACTAGCATCCATTAAGTTTTTCTTCACATCGTATTTTCCTCTGCAATTAGTAGTAGCATCATTTCTGGCAGACAGGGCAGAGTAATGCATCCATCTGCTCTGCTGAAGTGTCCCCGAGCAAGTCCCTGCATCCCCTCCAGCTCTCCTCCTAGTCGACCCTGTGGTCTGACCTCCCTGAAAAGGAGCAAGTGAAAAAAAAAATTGCCTTCAGGGATCAATAAAGTAACACTCTGTTATTGCCAACAGGAAAAGTGGTGAAACGGGAGATGGAAAGAACAGAACTGTATCACGGATTTATTTTATTTGATAGGAACATATCGACAGTTGGCTCGGTTGTAGTCCATTCATCTGGCGCTTTTTTAAGGAGTGACTCACAAACTGTAAAAATTTCCAGTTTACCTGTGAGAGAAAAAACAAAACACTGGCGTGTAAGGTGTACAGCTGTAACAAGATATTCCTGTGAGCTCCTGTGGGATGGTGTGTGATAGAGAAATGCTTGGAAAAGAGAGAAAGAAGAAATGTTGTTTTATTAAGATGAAGTCTGTTAGCGCTTGTGGATATGAGAGAGTGAACAGGACGATATCTTACTACCAAAACAAGAAAAGATCCAGCTGGAACATAAATGACATCATGATCTCCTCTGTAAATTCTTCATAGAAGTGCTTCTTAACCTTTCCCATCCTACGTGCACAGTGGCCAGGAAATCTATTACAAAACATCACAGTGTTTAGACTGAATTTGGATCTCAATCATGATATCATGGTCCATACATCAACGTGGGCTTAGATCTCTCCTCCACTTTATCACTGTCAGAGTCGCAGCTCTTTATCTGTGCACATGCCTGGTCTGATAAATGTAAGTCCATGCTGACATCGTGCCCTCAGATGCACTTCAGACTTTCCAGGAGGTGTACATGGAGTATTGTAGGGACGTGCGCTCGCTAAAAAACACCAAAACACATCATTTGATGAATGTAAAGCTGGAGGTAGTCATAATAAAATGAAGTGGTGTTATTCAGGTGTAGAAAGATTTGATTTCAATCCTGTTATACGTATTTCAGATGTGTAGCTGGTCTAGTTCCACACGAATGTTGTGACCAATTTTCTGAATGAAAAAGGTCACTTATGTCTTTAACAGTAACAATTAAAGAAAGAAATGTGCAGTACTACCTGCAGGCAGAAAGTATTTCTTAAAAAACTACAATATTATTACACTGGAGCTCATCATAACACCATCTGCAAAGTAAGTCAATGTACAGGTCTTTACTGTACCTTTGTATAGGCCTTTACCACACACACCCACGCATACACACACTCACTCTGTCCGTCTGGTCTGCATTATTACCAAACCCATGCATCATAAACTTTGACTCTTTCCAAACGGCAAACCCCGTAAAAGAAATCACCCCTGAGAAAACAAACGTCAAAAGGATTTTTCCAAACAAGTTCGCAACATTAGCCTCCAATGAGCTGTTACACAAGTTTACACCTAAGCACCAACCTTCAGCTAATTTATTGTTTTCAGCCTGGCTCAACCGAGCCAAAGCAGGTTAGTAAGTCAGAAAGTGGGACCTGTTGCCCAGGTGGAGAGCTGAATCTGTCCGTCCACAGCAGGCGGAGCCCAGACTGACTTATGGAGGGAGAGGGAGCTCGGCGGGGCGCCAGAGCTCGCTTTACTGTTTATTTACACTCCTGTTTAACGAGCTTTATGATTCATAAGCCACCGCTAACGGCCTTTATGGGACCAAATATTTATGTAAGTTAGACCTCTGGTCACTGGTGAGGAAACTCACAAACACACACACACACACACACAGGAACACAGCGATCTGTTTTTCACTCTGCCCAGGAGCTATTTCTCATTATGAGCACGAGGCCCCAAAACACCTCAAAGCAGACAACTGAGATTAGCTACTGATGAATGGCTGAAACACACGTCTGTGTGGTGTGTGTGTGTGTGTGTGTGTGTGTGTGTGTGTGTGTGTGTGTGTGTGTTGCACGCATGTCTATGTGTCCAAAAGAAAAAAAGGGAGACAGAGAGCTCAAAGCACGAGTGACCGATGGAAAAAAGTTGCACAACAAAGAAAAAGGGGGAACAAAATGACGGCGCTGCAAAGGCATAAGAAGGATGAACAGTGAACGCAACAGGCCAGCTGGGACTAAACTCGGTCAACACAAGGAGAGGAAAGAGAGAGTGATGGACTGATGCAATGAGAGAGTGATGATGCTGCTGTCTTCACTGGTGGCTGCATATGATTAGCTGAGGAGGCTCTGGTTCCCATTACCACCCAGTTAATTCTTCTGGACCTCTCTGGTGTACGGTAAGATGACTCAGAGGTGGATTTAGAGATCTGGCAGACGGGAAGGCCCGCTGTGTCTCATTTTTACTAATTAAGTAGACATTGGCAATGGTTGGAGGTCTCTGATTTTTTTTAATTCATGGTTTTATAATCAGTATTTCAATAATAACAATATCTCCATTGACAATGGGAAAGTGATGAATGGAAATCATCAGCTGATTCTGCAGCTTCACTGAACTTTATAGTGAGTTTCGGCTCATTGTTTAGCTGTCGGGATCACAGTCATACATGCATATAATCAAAGTCATACAGATGTGCTGAAACAATGGGCGTTGCATCCACAGACCTCTGACAAGACAAGTGTTTTTCTTTGCATTGTGTATTTATTTATTTTGAGATTCGAGAGTGGACGATGAGATTAATAAAAGAAGCACTGAAGATGGTGAATTATTTCTGATACACAGGGTTGGCATATTGTTGCTATGCTTTGATCCCTGAAGAACTGCAAGAACTGTACAACGTGTGCTCTTTTTTGTTTTATATTTTTGTTTTGCATACTTAAAAATACAGAGATACAGAAATAATAAAAATCTAAATAATTTAAATATTTTGCTTAAGTCTCAGTCTCCAGGTTTGTCAAAGGACTGGAGTAAATAGTGACATGAGGATGTGAGGGAACTTACAACCTGAATGGGAACAAAATAGAGCACTGAGCAAGAAAGACACAGGACAACCTGATGAGTGATGAAGGCTTCAGGGTAGAACCCACGGAAAGAGAGAAATAAACTTTAAAATAAAACTGCTCTTGCTACATTGCTCTTTATTTATTTATTATCAAATAATCACTCTTGCCTCGTACCTACAGTATATGTTAATTAAATACGTTTACCACATTCAAAACGACGTTCATCCTGTCATGTTGTGTGGTGGAATTTGTACATTTTGATTTGTAAAATCAAATTGTGAATTGTTCTTCTGAACAGGCACGAATAACACTGAATACTCAATATTATTCTACAATATAAAGGCAGTGGCAGTTATTTGCAAGTCCGCTAAACTGACTCGGTATGTGTCTGGCGTGTAAACTTGGTGGTGAGGAATGTGGACTGGTGTTGATTTGAGCGCCAGTGCTAGTTAATCTTCTCCAGACCTGTCCTTTATAACCCTTTACAGCCCTAAAATCCTTTAATAACCTCTGACCAGACCCTCTATGGTCTTAATCACGATGGCAGGGGTCAATCCACTTAGCACCGATCTCGCCTCCATCGCTTCCTCTTCACTTCCTCTTTCATCTGACCATCACGAGGGCATAAAAATAAGAGCCCTGCTTGTTTTCACTGATCAGATATCTGGTCAAGTTGTAAAGTCTTTCATGGTCCCTAATGAACACTCCCAATATTGATGTTGTCAGTTTATCTTTAACAGTTGAAACAAGAGTATTTAAAGCTACCAACCGGCTGGTGAGAAGTCTAAAATGATATTAAATTTGACCAAAAACACCCAAAAGCACCCAGAAATGTCATAATAGTTTATGTTTTTCACAAAACGCTCTCACTCAATGATACGGTCAAACGTCTGTTTAATTCAGCTGTACAAACTGATTCAGTTCAAGACGAATGTGGCAAATCCTGCAGCATAAACAGTAGGTTTCTCACTTTCCCTCTGTTTGCTTTAATCAGCGGAGGGCTTCAGTGATTAGCATTCAGATGCTGCTGTGGGATTATTAAATGTACGAGCTCCAGCTGCACTGGAGATAGATCCAGCACATTACCGTCGAAAAGTACAGTCTGCGTGGATTCTTATGTGTCCAGAGTGATTTATTTAATCTCCCCGCTGTGCCAAAATAATTTGTCCGTGATTAGCTTTCACTGAAAACACTCAGCTGTATCTTGAACTGGTCCAAGTTAGTTTAAGGATCATTTGAAAGATAAACAGAAGAGGTTTCACACTGTACTAAAAGAGAGACTACAGGGATAAAAATAAAATAACAGACCAACAATTGTTACAAGGTGACACAGTGATTCTTTAAAGA
>JABGLX010000280.1:0-100000 GCA_014281875.1 Nibea albiflora | reverse complement strand
GACAGTACAGCATATGAATTTTTAAAATATGCAAGTGTGTTGACAAGCAAAATCAAATGTCCTGAGGTAGACACATGGATGTGGTGAAAAGGACGTGTCGTTTTGAAGATGAATGTTCTTCCGTAAGTATGTACAGCTGACAGCTGAGGCGCTGCGGCCACCACAGGCAGATGGTTTTCTAATTCTCAACTTCTGAGATATACATTGAGGACAAGTCTGGTATTTCACCAGCTACAGTCAAATATGTGGTGTTAATTTAAACATATGAAGGAGGTCAGATTCTTTTTTTTCCCCTTTTAAAGCTCAAACAAGCCACCTGAAATGTCTCTCACACGTTATCTTAGTGGCCACACTATATTAATATGATTTTAACAACTGTGTAATATAGAAATTTACACTCAGTATTCCTGCTGTGAAGTTGGACATTTTGATGCAGGAGCTTATGGAGACCGACTTATCCCGTAACCAGCCTCAAGGGTCCGTTCGGCAAACTGCAGTTTTTGCCACTTCAGTATTGGCTTCACTTCGCAGCCATGGAGGTTGCTGCTTGGTTGGACTGCCATATTTTTTGCAGTAGCCCAGAACAGATGAACTAATCAGTGGCTTCCGGGTGTTTTTTTGTTGTGCATTTTGTGGTAACTGTAGTTTCTCCTTCCTGCTAAAGTGGAGAGGGTGAAGCAATCAGCAACTACACCACTAGATGACACTAAATCCTACACACTGATGCTTTAACAAACTTCAACACCAATGAGGTGTATTTTCCCCCCCTTGTGATCTGTACTACATTGGTATGTTGGTGTAATACTAATATGTGAACACATATATGTGAGACAAGACAGATTTGATGGGTAACGGATAATAGATGCTTGTGGTTTAAGACGATGTAACTCATATGGTTACCTCAGAGTCAGGTTATGGTTTGAGTTAGCTGTGAATTAAACATGAGCCATGTAAACTTTCATTCACTATTTTAATCTAAAACAACTTCTGCCTCTCTCTTTTCTAGCAGGGCGTGGTTTGTTCCTCCTGCTTTTTTTATAAATACAGACATGATGTAAAGATGTTCATGAACAGACAGCATCTGGAGACTTGGCTGCTGCTCAGATCTGGACATAAATCCACTTGATTCAGACAATGATCACCCACACAGGGAATGAGAGGAAGAACTTTGAGTCCCCATCATCAGAGAGATGCTTAGAAATAGATCAGCGGGATGATACAGGCTAATTGAGACACTATGCTTCTAATCATTTAATAGTAAATTGATTTTGAACTTTTCTGAGCACTTGAACTGTAACTGCGCGTCATACATGCGTGACAAAATTGTCATGGTCGTTGCATATGCATGCCTCATGTCAGCGCACATTGCTGCATCTTTCTACGTTCAAGACTGATCTCACCTCTGTTTCTGGGGGAGAATGAATATCATTTGAAATATATAGTCCCTGAGTGGAGGCCAATACTTATTTTTACAGCTGCACAGAGTAAGAGAACATACAGGAGTGAAAAATTTTCATTAAAACATTAAATCACTGCTCTGCTAAAATCCTGGAAAAAAAAGTTTGCTGTCCTTTGCTGTTTAGAGGAGAATTAAGTTATTCTGTAATGCAAAGAAAACAGGTGAAGTGACTTTCTATTTCAGCAGCTGGGAGATCATTCAATCACTTCAGGCCTCACACAGAGGCAGTATACGTTCTGTTACACTTCCATTCATAGACTCTGAGTTATGTTTCATCAAAGCTCATGGGCGGCCTGTTATCGTAACATTTTAATCCTCATTGAGGCAGCGAGCTCGTAACTGCAGAAAAGTGCTGGAATATTTACATCTTTCGCTTGGTTGACAAATGATCTTAAGTCTAAAGTTTTTTTCATCCATTCATATCAAGGAAAAATTTGCATTTTCAAAACCCCACAAAATGTTTAGCTGCTTTTTAAACATTTTTAAAATGTTAATGGTTAAACTACTGCAGACTGCATCAAAGAGTGTAGCATCATGTGCCTCACAGAGACGTGGCTGAATGAACTCACTTCGGACTCACTGGTAATTCTGGGCCTCTTTCTTATCTTTATTTTCTTATCCACCTTGTAAATTGTGAACAGTGATTTTTCTCTTTGTGGGATTAATAAAGTGTCTTATCTCAACTCATCAAGACTTAGGAACAGGTTTTCGCAATTTATGCTTTGACATAAAATCATTGTAGCGTATGTTAAAAAATATATTGTAATTCAGCCTTTATTACAGTTTGCAATATGCCGCTAACTGACATCAATCAACTTAATCAATATGAACTTGCGTTCATTTCTTTAAGTACTACATCAATGTGTTGGGTTTTGACTTAATCAGCTAAATATTATCTGGAAATAAAACAACTAAACACAAAACTGAAATAAAGACAAGGCAATAGAAAAGCGAAGTTGTAGTAGTTATTGAAAAATCCATCTGCAAATGTTTAGGAGAACATCTATCTATATAATGACAAAATACTAAGATATTTTAAAACCCGTAATCTTAGTCTCATTTTCTTTTGTCAAAGCCAAATGATTTGCCTGGAAAGAAGCTTTTTCCTGTTTCCAATTCTCTTCTCTTCTCAGTGATGTAAAAAACAACATAACTATTAATATAATAACCACAATTCTATTAAATATCTGGCGTGTTTACATCTGGCAGATTTTGTCAGATTTTGTCTTTACTGTGACTGAAGGTAAAACTTAAACCAAATAAAGCCCCAAATATTTCAGAATAAAAGAGCATCAACTTCAAAACAGCCGCCTTGAAATGAAAACAAATTCAAACTGAAACTGATATCAGTAAATCACAAAATTACAGTTCAATATGTCCAAACATGCGCTAAAACACAAATGCAGATGTGCAACATCTCCGAAAAGCAAGACGACGGGTCCTCCCTGCCTCGGCGTATGTGGGAGACATGTTGATTTAGCCGTAACTCCACCATCTGTCATGTAAACCATAACCAGAGGACATCATGTAAACCCGTGCTGCTGACCCCAGTTGCTGCTTTTATGGACGGCCCTGACCACGTTTAGCTGTCCCGTCTAAATCTGTCACCTCCAATTTGTGAGCAGGTAAGAAAACAGTGGAGCGTGTTTGCTTTGATGGACGTTATGAGCGAAGAGAGGTCAGCAGCTGTAAAGTTTGACCATCGGAGGACATAAAATAAAAGGGGAAAATGCATAAAATACCGTGTTGCCATGTGGAACGAAGATGTTAGTGAATGTTTATATGTTTAGAAAAGACAGGGAAAGGCAAACAGTGAAAAAAACAGACAAGAGCGAGAAATCCAGTTAAATCTCTGAATCCTAAACATATTCTTCTTTTAACAAGCGGGACGACTTTCTCCATTTGTCTTGGACTGAACAAACTTCACCAGAGAGCAACAACATGCACCATCTTTACTCTTTGTGATGGATGTTCACTTGACATTGAGTCATTAATTAAGAACATGGCTGAGCATTTTTCCCAGCTCTTTTCTTCTGCTACTGCAGAATACACATTGTTTAGATGTTATGTGACGTTCTCTCTGTGAATGTTTGGAATCGCGTCTGAATTGCTCCCGTCAGCCAAGTCAACCATCTGATAAAACAGATCCTCAGCTGTTAAATTTAACTTCTGGGAAACATCTTCGCTTTCTATAGTCTTTCATGAATGTATTATATTTGGACTTCTGTATATTTTGTCTAACATCAGTGAGACTTCTAAGAGAAAAATATACAGATAGAAATAGATGCACAGATACAGAAACAGCAGATTTAGTTGTTTTTATTGCAGCAGAGCCTTGAAAGTTCTTTAAAAGAATTACCTTTTGGGGAAATACGCTTATATGCTTTCTTTCAGAGAGTCAGAAAAGAATATTGATTCTCATGTCCGCCCGGTAACTATAAAGCTACAGCCTGTGGCTAGTTAGCTTAGCTTAGCATAAAAACTGGAAAAAGGGGGAAAGTGGCTCTGCCCAAAGGGGACAACACTTGCATACCAGCACCTTTAAAGCTCAATAAGCATACTTTACCTTTAATCCACATAAAAAAAGTTTAAAAATGACACTACCTGAGCGTAGACAATTCCTCAAAAAGATGATTAAATCAGGACTTAAGAAATCCAACAAACTTCAATGAATTGACATTATTTACCATGACAGCTTTTCAGTGACAAAAAACAGAGGTTATCTGGGACTTAGATAATACAGGAGAAGAATGCAAGAGGCAAATGGAGGAGTTGTGGGGAAAAGGTGGTGAGTTTATTGGGGTCTCCTCTAATCTTTGAAGACAGGAAGAAGTGAATTGGGGGCTGGGTTTGAAGAGGGGAAGATGAGTTAGGGAGCTTCCGAACCACAGCAGCGTTTTTATTGGTCACTCATAAACCTCTGATGATCCCGGGGCTGACAGGTTACCCATAAACCGCCATTTAAGAGCGTCCGGGAATGCTCTGACCCGACACTGAAGCTAGGTAGGTAAAAGGACACTGTCGGGACCGACAGGTTTACGAGACCCCCACCCGTCTTTAAAACGGACAGGCTTTTAGCTGTCTCGGAGGACAGAGAGGATACTTTTCCTGTTGATCTGAACAGGGAATTCCAGGCCCTAGTGAACCAGAACAAGTGGGATCAGCGCTTCTCTGGTGTCGACCCAATGAGCTGGAGAGAGGAAGAGGTGAGACGGGGGTGTCAGGATGGAGTCACAGAGGACGACAGAGGGGAAGAGGCTCTGTGTGTTCATCTCCACACATGGCTGCACGACATTGTCGGCCTGTCAGCTGGCTGAGAGCGGTCAAGACGTCCTCTCTATTAGATGCCGTCTAGCTTTCCCACAGGGGGCTGTTTGTTTGTGTAAATAAACAGCTAAATGAATCTTTTCATTTTTGTTATAAATCATGAGTAAATTTATTTAGCCTGACGGGTTCCAGGGCAAAAACATTTAAAAATCCAGACTTGCTCTGATGTTTGATTTCATTGGCTTAAATTCCCTCCCTGAATATTTGAACATCGTGTGAGAGATGAAGCCATATTCATCCTGTGTGTGTTTACATTATCTGGCCATCAACCCCATCACCTCTCAGCACCCAGATGTTGTCTGTTTTCCCTCCGTTGCACTTGGACGCCGCACACATTAAGCTCCTCTCTTCACCACAAACGAAAGGAGGAAATAACGTAATATCAAAGTGATCTAAATGGATCTGTTATCTAGATGATCCACGTATGATAGTGCGCGTCGGCAACCGGCCATGGCGAATGTTTTTTAAACTTTCAACTTAAGAGTCATTTGGCAGACTAATCCGCACAGCGCTCATTTATCAATCTCTCACTCAGTGACAAACACACAGAAATCACAGTTTGCACTCGGAGACACAAACACTGAACTCTACACAAAGATCCAGCGTTTAAAAGAAAAACGACTTGGATAGAAGCTTGAAACTCTGTTTTCCAAGTTAGTGGTCCTTTTGAGATATTGTCTGAATTCTTGTCATATATCTCTGGAAATGAATATATCGTTCGAAGTGAAATTCTTAATTTTGTCTAATGCTGACAGCGTTGTCACCTGACGGGAGTCAAAATAGAAAAGCAGCATTATGAAAATGATTTATTTTCCCCCTGCAGGATACCTTTGTTTTTCCTTCAAGCAAGGAAACCTGATATACAGAATGAAACATGCACTTTGGCTACAATGTCCGCTGTTATTCAGAAAGAGCACTTATACCGTCACATTCCTGTTTCATCGATAGGAATCAGAAGTCACTCTTCAAACCGGTCGAGTGCAGGTCATTATAAGAGAAATGGGGAAACTTTTGGACTATTTCCACGCACGTCTTTACCTCAGGGTTCAGAATTTGGTTTTAGGACAAGCTAAATCAAGACATCAATAAAAATGATCCCAGAACTCAAAAACAAAACACCACCAGAGAGAAAAAGTCCCTCTCTGCACAACCCTGTTTTTATGTTACTAAAGTCACGCTTAAGTTGTTCATATGATGTGATGAGTGACGGAGGTTGACCAGGGAGGTTGACATCTGTGTAAGGCATATGTGCTCATGTCAGCAAATGAATGTGTGTGTGCGTCTGTGTGTGTGTGTGTTTCAACCCATATGTTTAAGTTTGGGGGAGTAACAGATAATAGGATAACAGATAAAGAATGACAACTATAATCTCTTGGAGCAACTGTAAAAAACACGGTGACTGATGTTGAAAAAAATGAATGACTCATAAATGAATCATGTTTCCATGAAAAAGGTCATTTCTATTATTCTTACTATCCTAAGAACCATCCTGTTTCCCTTTTATACAGTTACATCCGTCCAACACAAAACACAGGTATTCCTTATGAATGTCATGTTGAATTTTTGCATTTTATCAATGTCAAAAGTAGATAAAATGATTCACATTTCCAAGTTACCACATCACAGAATAATAAATACAGATATAAAGCACTATCACAGGGATATTCTTTAAGTCTCCTGCCTCATCCTACAGAGGAATATACATTTTAAAAGTTGATACCCTTTTAAGATAGCACAAATATAAAATGGCACAAGCATAGCAGGTGGCATACGCCTCTGATATGAGAGTCAGTGGTGGAACTGATTTATTAGTTCTGTTCAGGGTTTATCTCTAAGTTTCTTTCAGCTATAGTGACTTCAGTATTTTTTCTTTTCCACGTGAGTATAAAAAGATTCTAACCAATATAAGTTCAATGACACCAACTGCTCCTTTCGAAGCTCAGGATGTCTGGCTGAGGAGCAATGTCTGTAACCATTATATGTTACAGTCAGTGCAAAGGAGGGATGTTTTATCACCTCTCATGTGGTGTTCATATGAGATCACAAAGTGGAAATAGAGCCACGGGCTGTTTATTGTGTCGTTAAAGCCACATGAACAAGTCAGCAGCCAGCAGCGGGCACCAGATGGATCTCTGTGGTAGCACACATCACAACCAGCTAAAGGTGACCTGATCTGACCTTAACTTATTTATGGAAATCAGACTGTTTCCAACAAATGAACTTGTCATATCAGGCATTAATTATGAGTAAAACACTTTAAATGATTAAATATTTACAGATATGTGGATGAAAGGTCACATAATCCAATAAGAGAATTACTTCTATGGATGGGTGCATTAAAATGTGTATAAAGACATTAACACTGAGCTCTTTTTGTTTACAATGAGAATTTATTTAATTCGATATCTGCATCTATACTGGTCAATTCAGGTAGTCTGTACACAGACTAGAATTAATCTTCAGAGATTCAAAGATCAAGATATACTTTCTAAGTGGACATAAACAGCACAGAGGAACAAAACAGGCAAGAAGAAAAACATAATTTAAAACCAGTAGCACACAACATCACCAACAACCATAAAAAAAGCTCAAACATAAGACCAGCTGCATAAGAGATCAATTAGGATGCTGACATGTTTATTACTTGCTGTATCCATTTTTTTCTCTGAGTCTGTGGTCTGCATGACGATTGCTTCTCACATTTATGTTTCATGTAGTTTTATGCATGGCTTACACTGCCAGAAAGCAGCGGACGAGTAGAAATTTGAATCAAAGCACAGAAACACGCTCCTGTTTCTAAAATCGCTATGATCACTGACGCTAAAGTCACTAATTAATGTGGAAACTGTCCGATTTGTAACACCCACACTATGACGTTCTCTGATGAAGATGTTGGTGATAACAGCTGTGACGATGAAGATTATGACAGCAACAGACGGCCAAAAAGCCACAGAATCCTTAAGTGCGCAGAGGAAGCACCATGTATGGTCAAATGTTGTCGGGCAATACCTCATTTCCTCTGACCTCAGACCTCTAACCCCCACAGTGTGGTCATCACAACTATTTACTCACCGAGCTTTTAGCCCCACGGATTGTCGGTGCCAACAGGGATATGTGCAGTTCCTATGAGGTCAAAGGTCAAGTTTAGCCCCATTAATGAGAAGTTCTCCTGCAAGCTGCTAATTACAACTACGTTAATCTGAGCCAATCCCGATGTCAAATATATTTCGACCTAATGTGCATTTGGGAGCAGCAAATGGAACAAAGTTGCTCGGGGTAATGATGTAATTGCTGAAGTGAAGAGAAGAGGTGCTCGTGGGATTGTGTAGGTTGTACGAGTGAGTTATTGTTGTAATGAAGACATACCGGACAAAGCACTTTAGGGTGCATATTTGGTTTACTAGCTCATATGAAGCGATCACAGAGCGTTTACCTGCTAAATAGACCTATATGACTTTATTGTGCTTTCATCCCATAGTATTAACTATATGTTACTTTAATATTGCACGATAGGCTGAGCTGCAGGTTGAGTTCTCTACACTTAAGCTTCTTGTACAGAAAACAAAAAAAAAACAACATCTTATTGAAGCAATAATAAGTCCTTGCGGAAACTTTGAGGGGGTCTTCCTAAAAAAGATTAGCCAAGTATGCATTCAGCGCCAGCCTAAAGCCCAGGATTAAGTTTCACTACCGCCAGAAACAAGTGAATATCAGCCAAATACCAGACACACTCCAGCATGCGAATGTGTATATCTGCATTTCATAATACAACAAACCTACAAACTCACTTTAAATTATGATTCTCTGAGGGAAACAGATAAGAATACATTTAATTTCTTATTTGATAAAGAGGCATGCCAGAACGCGATTTAATAAAGTTCCCACAAGCTACGAGCTGCAATGTGGACTAAACATACCACAGTGAAATATTTTTTAGGGTTTGGGAAACATTTGTATAGATGTAACTGCATCGCAAACAGCTTCTTGGACGGATCTCAAGACTCTCTTTAGATAACGTAAGTATCATAATGAGCGATTTGACCGGGATAGATGTCAGAATATCAGCAGATGTCAGATTCCTTTTAGACCAGCTCCAGTGTGCTGTGAGTTGACGAATGGATAATGAATGAAAAGCAGCTATATTTGATTCAAACAGTGTCGCGGACAGCTTGATGAAGCACGTTCATCCGGTGATGAACGATCCATCATTCAACAAAATCAAACACCGCTGATTTGATCTGAATGCTAGCCAGGTCTGAGTACACGCCACCCAACATGCCATGTGTGTGCCTTGTTTAGTTTAGGCTGAAACGGATGTGTAGTATTCACTGTGCACCTATATGTGTGTGTGTGTGTGTGTGTTACATACAATATCTCATATGGAAACCATTGAGCCTTGAGAACCTGTTTCTCTTTAGGAGGCAACAATTCCATTTATCATGATTTATAGCCTCTGATGGATGTCAGATAGCGTTTCTTGGGTCTTTTCAAAGTGTCATGTACAAGAAAAGAGAGATTTGTAGTAGATTTAAATGGTAAACATGAGATTAAAGTCTTGGAAATGGCTGCTAACTGGGTATAATGCTGCCATTAAGTAATTCAGGACCCTGATTACCCCCCAGGTTTTATTAGCTGAAGAATTTAAAGAATTGAAACACTTCACTTAATGTTTTGCCATGACCGTACCTTAAGAAAGAAAGATTATCGAATGTCCTCGGATCCTGAGCGTTCATTTATTAGGTTTAAATTGTTTTTCGCTTTGGAATCCAAATGTTCTTCCAAAGTAAAGCAACAAGTCTTTTAAACGAATCACACGTTGGTCACTACTAGGAAGTGAGTTACTGCTTCATATTTATTTGCTCGGGTTATAAGTCATAACATCAGAGTCATGTCATCATCACTTTCAGCACAAAAATGCACGTCCCGAAGTGCCATGCACTTATAAAAGTCCCCGCTCTTTGATAGAGGGAGCAAACAGATGAATGATTTGTGGGATAGATCCAGATTAACCATAAACCAACATGAGATTACAATCTGTGAGCTTTACATTAGCTGGAGTGGCGACTGTAAGTCAAATAATTCAAAATGTTAAAACCTGCTCCGAAGGTCGGGTTTGTCTATTTACTCTGGATAGCTGGAGAGCTCCACCTCGGCGGGTTGTCGTCTGTTTTGTCTGATTTATGATTTAGATCGGATCTTGTCTGCCACAGAGCGCTGTGTTGTGGTGAGGGCTGCTCCCCTCTGTAATGCTTGTGGTCGAGTGTTTATGGCTTTTGGCACTCGGCTCTCTCTCTCTCACTCAGCTGCAGATTTGATTGGTTTGTCACAGCCTGGATGTTTTTTTTCCCTCTTCTTCTTCTCCTGCTGCAAAGCAGGTGCAGAAACTTACTGCAATGCTAAATCAAATGTTACTAAATCTAACTCTGTTGTGATGGCTACTCGCCAAACCTCAACTGAAAATTAGCAAACGAAGCTCGTGGTTGGGTATTGTAGCAGAACCTTATCCACATAATGACATTAAGCACAGGGCAAAAAACAGGATGACATGGCTGTGAAACGGTTGTTTAATCATATTCTTGATTTATGATTAAAAAATGAAAGCATGTGGGGTCCAGAACAAACAGAAATGAGCAGACGTTTTCCAGAGGAGTCACACATGGCTCTGAAGTGATGAAATGAAATAGTTTGTAATTTGACAAAATCTGAACACAAATCATCAGCAACACTCGAGCCAATGAAAGTCTCTGAGGATCAGGGCCTCGGTTTTTACAAGGGGAGTACAGCAGGGGACGTAACTTCTGGTATCTATTCTGATGTCTGATATCATTCTTCTTCGATGTTTCATCGCCGCCCCGCTCTGTGTTGCAACCTCTGTTCCTGTGTTTGGAGGAAGAAGAGCTAGATTGTCCCTTAATTGAATGACAGTTGGAGTAAGGATATTGCGGTGAATGATGACGGCTTGAGGGCAAAGTTTAGAAATGTTGCTCAATGAGAGAGGGGCACAGGAAAGTGAAGTTGTGGGAAATATGTTTGTTTTGAAAGTTAACAAATGTTTAAAAAAAAAAAGTCCATCCAAACAAAGATGGTGGTTTGACTTTTCAACTTTCCTTCTTCCTAAACTGAGACCAAAATTGGCTAATGGCCTCTCACAGGAACCCAAATGATCAGACTCAGCAAAATGTTTTCTGGTGTCTTGTCCAGCGTAATCAGTTCTTGTGTGTAAGTACGATGTGTTGAAACACGCAGAGATTTATACCAAGCCTCTTTTGAGTGTAGATGCTGAAATGAAGGTTTTTCTATCACATTTTGGCAATAATTAACCACAAAAAAAAAGATAGAATGGGGATTTTTATAAAGCTGCACTGTTGATAGCCAGCTGTTGAGCTTTTGGGCGGCAATCAAGAGGAAAGACTGCAGAGAGGGAACCTGCTCCAGACAGTCATTTATCAAAAGGGCAGAAACATCATGACATCGTATCCCGAGGTTGAAGAGGAGGACTCTGGGTTATGTTGCACTTACAGGAGGACTGGTATTTGAAAGGAGCAACAAAGGAAAACCAAGCAACCTCCAAGTTTAATCTCGACTCTCCAGGAGTTGGAACAGAGTGCGCTAAATGTACACTGCATCCTGAAAAGGAACGAGATGGAAACCAACTGGCCGTCAAGAGCAAGAGCAACCCGTCGGGTCCTCATTCCCGAATGTAAAAATGTTTATCGACTCAATCAAATTAATACTTCTGGACCACTGTGATTCGCTGGATGTTTTACTTCATTATTGCAGAAACACAGGCTCTTCTGGGTGTGTTTGTGTTTGAATTCAAGAGGGTTTTGATTAGGATGTATGTGACCCTAAATGTGTTTGCGTGTTAGCATGATTGGATGTATGCGTGTGCGTGGTGTGTTTTTAGTAGAATGAGGTAGGTAGGACAAACACTGGGGTTGGTTTATCTAGTATAGTTAACACTGCAGGAAATTTAACCAAGGCAATAAGAGAAGCCAAGTGGCTTATTTCAACGTCTCAACCAATTTTCTCACTTTCGTCTCAGCGTTATTTTGATAATTTGTGTAATCCTGTGACGCAAATTAAAAATGTCACTGAAACTTTATATGCAAGAGTTTCATTTATTTCAATTTCAAGAGCCTAAAATCAACAGAAAGACACAAGACAAAGAGAGCGATAGAGAACAATCCTCAGAGGCACACTAAATTTCCCACGGGGTCCTTCTTCTATCAATGCATCCATTGTCTGTCTGCATTGCTACCATTGTTTTGCCATGCTAATGATCTACAGGCTGATATTAAGTAAATTGAAACTAATCTACCCTCACACCCTCATACTCCTGTTCCGTCGGCTGCATGTACAACTAATCTGTGTCTTAGTGCTTGGCCGTTAACTGTCTACACACCACCATCACCCCAGGTTAAGGTCAGTTTTTTGCTGAATTTGTTATGGTGGTTATATAAGGGCTGCATAGTTGTGTTTGGCAAATCTTTGCTTCACTCGTCGTCTGAAATCTGATTAATTTTGAATTTTTGGCCAAAAACATCTGAATGGTAATATAAACCAGTGATTCCAAAATAGGGGTACTTCTGGTGCTGTAAGAGAGAAAAAACAACTAAATAGGACTCCACATTGGTGAGTGTGCATGAAACCCGCAATCTTGCAGAGAACTTCAAATATCTAGCGAAAAGTAAATAGTCGAAATAAGGCGATTCATTCCTGGGCCTTTCTGTGTGGAGTTTGCATGTTCTCCCCATGTCCCTGTGGGTCTCTCTCCGGCTTCCTCCCGCAGTCAGCAGGTTAATAGGTTAATTGGTGACTCTAAATTGCCCATAGGTGTGGATGTGAGCGTTGTTTGCCTCCATGTGTCAACCCTGTAATGAGCTGGCGACTTGTCCAGAGTGTGCAGTGCATCTCACCCAGTGTCGATTGCGATAGGCTCCAGCCCCCGTGACCCTTTTAAGGATAGACAGTTATAGAAAATGGATGAATCGAATGGAATAAATATTTAGCTAAAAGTAATGTTTAAACTGTTAACTGTTAGCTAATAGTAACAGATTAACAAATGAAATTAAGGTTAAAATAGCTAACAATGTGTCCATCTTCCGCCACCCAAATGTAAATATCATATATAATATTTATATATTTATATAAGTGAAAGTTTTAATTAAGTGACATCCATTTTGAAATGAGTTTAAACACGTGGAGCATGACGGACGGATGATGATGGATATTTGAACTAGTCTGATCGAGCTGTTGGGGCGCATCAGACAGAAACGACGGGTATAATCTGTGAAGTTTAGAATCATTTGCAGGTATTTCATCATTTTGATGCCCTTTCAGGAAAAAAAACTTATTCTCATAAAAGGGAATTGTTATATTCTTGAGCTAACTTAAGCCAGACTTTTCATGGGTGGAGCTGGCACCAGGACCAGCTGCTTGTTTAAGTGTTTTGAAGAGCTCATTAACCAGCACCAGTATGGATGAGTTGCACTTTAATTAGCCAAAGCATTTATTCAGAGGCAAAACAAATGCCTTGTGGTTTCATCTGTGTAATTCCAGCTTCATGTCAGACTTTTATCAAGGCTTCGGCTTCAGTAATTGTTTTCTTTGAGAACTACAGATTACAATTACGCCACTGCGACAATCACTGCTGCTCCATTTATAAGCAGCACCAAAAGGTTTACGTGAGCTTTAAAGTGCCAACTGCGCAGGGAGCTCAGCTGGTTTCCATTTTTCTGTCATCATGACTTTGTGTTTAAACAAAAAAGACTGCACAGCACGGTGAAATCAATACCTTATGACCAAATACCATGATAGTTAATGGCCGTGCTGCTTTCGTCCAATGACGAATACAAGATGTTAAAGGCCTTATGAGCACTGCGATATTGCATGTCTGGCGGGCATCAAGATGTTCCTGACTTCCATAACCTGTCTGAGATTATTTCTGATGTTGTGATTCACTGATGTGACTGTTTCCATGGAGACCACATGTTTCCTCACCGAACCACCTAGTGGATATAGATTCCCTTATGAGAACTTGCTAGGACCAATTATTCCTCTGATGCCATCCTCAATTACAGTGATAATAAAACTATTAATGAGCCACTTTGCCTTTCCCCGACTTGAATCTGTTTTCATATTAAGGTGTGGAGCTAGCTAGACCCTTCGGAGTATCAGATTAAGCTCTAATTGAGTAGAAATAATAAACTCTCCTCAGGTTCACAACTTTGGCCAAGGGGGAGGTGTGGTAAAGCTAACACAGCCCGGGGTCTCCACATTGACAGGCTGATCACGGCATTCAGCACGACTCTGAAAAAATGTTTGGGATAACACTTTACACTTCGGAGGTGCACCGTGACCAGACTCTCAGAGAGCCCGTTACGAGAGTCCTTGTTTTCCCAGTGTGAGTGTGCTTTGAGCAGTGCGTTTGTGTCTGAAAGATGTGGTGGGAGTGAGGCTCTCGAAGGCAGAGGGTCACTTCTGTTTTATGTTCGCCCAAACCTGCCTGTGTAGGCCTCATTGTATTCAGGAGAGGTGAGGATCCGTGTGATCGCTCGCTTGTCTAGAATTAATCATGTTTCGTCATCCATTCCTTCCATCTCGAGGCATTTGTATACGGCCGAGACACATTTCATAGACGACGTGGATTCATGTCTGATCTTTATTTTCAAATATGACGTTTGGCCAGTCCAGCGATGAACTCATGTTGGAATTTAGCCTTCATAACCTCATGTTTGACCTTAGCTTTTCAAAACAAACCCTGTGTGTGGACTTAGTCATCATTTAAGTCTGCAGCAGCAGCTCTACACTTGTTGTTGCAGTGAAGTGTGAAAGGAGTGTAGTTATAAGCACACCGAACCACTGCAAATTTATGATTACATTAACAACAGATAAATCTGTTTAATGTACAAAAACTATATAAAACAGGCCAAGTGGTCTTACATTCTGTGGACTGAGTATTTCTCCCACTTAAACAGTGGGAGAAACATAAAGCATTTCTGTAGCCACGTTAAGCTTGTTGTTTAACATCCTGGCTTCAGCATTTGACCCCCAACAGTTTCCTCTCTGTTTCTGACAATTATGTGCAAAAGCCAGATGGCAGGAATACTCCACTTATAAAATAATAAAGTACTGTTACCTCCGAGTCGTAGCTTATATCGTCAACTCAGTTATTTCTTCTGGTGTGAAAATAAGTACATTTGCTCAAGTACTTGAGTGAGTGTTATGATTTTATACTTCACATCTATAACAAAAATGTCTATCTGTGTATGTATAAATTAGGATTTTGCATACAAAACACACACTTATAATACAGAATATGATGATTTATTAGCATTTAAACCACTCAATAGTATATAAAGTAGTCAAGTACATTTGATACTGCCTTACTGATGTCCTTTTACCTGTAACAGTATATTTTTCCATTGAGTTAATAGTCCTTTTACACTCATAAGGAAGGGATCTTCCACCACTGCGGTATATATGCTGCTGCAAAAAAGATTTAGCTCTCTCGCTCTCATGTGATGAATCTTTTTTTCTTTTCTTAATCTAAACAGTCAAACACGTGATGATAGAAACTATGTTTTTATACTACAGCATAAAAGCAATTACAATACCATTGCTCTGCAAATATTGGTTCATATTTCAGCAAACATCGTCCCTGTTGCGATTCAGATTGGTACTAAATTCTCCATGAAGACAAATACGTGCTTGGGCTGCAGTAATTCATCATCACTGATTGTGATCAGATGAAGCACTCGGAAAGCAGTGTGATTACAACAACACTGATGAAGAGGTGGATTTAAAGGGCTTAGCATAAGTGCCTTGTTGAAGCTCTGTGATGATTATAAACATATAAACTTCCTGATAAAACAGACACTACTGAAGCTTTAGTCACCTTGTTAAAGTCCCTTAATGATAAAAAAAATGATTATCAGTGGATGTGACAGTAGAACTGCTGAAGTGATCTTTAGTGAACCCCCTTTTTCCCACTGAGGGAAATATCCATCAATCAATAGGAGATGATATGACATCTTTACTTATAACGGTTGACAGTATAATTCATCATCATTGGCCAAATGTCACACTGTGACAATCCGCACCTGGGCCTAGAGGAAGAGTAGTATGATTGTGCATTGTAACAAATCAACCATCAAGTTAATGCCGGTGTTCCCATGTCGGATAGCGTGCAAGTGGGCTTAAACTATGGCCTCCATGTCTGTTAATAGTGGACATAGCAATGCTATAAGACTGAAATATTTTTTTACATTACAAGGCAACTTTGCCCACAAGACAAAAAATCGAAAGCTGCTTTCCCATAAAGTCTGTTTTACCTGGCCCGCATGCAAAAACAATTTTTCTACATATCATTATAAAACTAAACAAAAAGATAAAATCCTAAAGAACACTCCGGGACAATCTTTCCATCAGAAAAGTCCATACAACACCTTGATAGTGTAACGTTATTCCCGGTTGGACTGTACTTGAACCTAGTTTGGTCTGGCTGCGCCTGTTTCAGTTGCCTGCTAAAGGCAGATTTAGCTAGCAGTAGTTAATTAGTGGTTAGCTACTTTAGCAAGTAGTTGGGCTAAAGATACCTGTCCATCGGGAAACTGTCAAACACACAGAGTTAAAGCTGAGCAGATCAGAGGGTCTCAGACATCAGAGGGAGAATCAGCAAATATATTCTGTATAAAGTATGATCCAGTTTCAATAAAATCAGTGAATAAAATAATAAAGTTGTGGTTGTGTAAAGCAACATATACAATAAAATAAAATAAAGACAATCACAAAATAAAACAACGGAACACGGCCTGACTAATTTCCGCCCCATATGCAAAGGCTCACTGCGGCCTCCGGGTTCGATTCCCGGCCTGTGGCCCTTTCCCACATGTCATTCCCCATCTCTCACTCTCTCCATATTTCCTGTCACTCTTCAGCTGTCTCTATCTAATAAAACGTGGAAAGGCCAAAAAAAAATCAGTTAGCAGTATAAAAAAAAATGACAAAACAACAAAATCCAGATGTGCTGATAATCATATGGGCATATGAACTGCAGTGTTTAACATATTTTGACCAAAAAACACATGATTAGTTGTTGAGTTACTGCACATATACACTTGATATGGTACAATTATGCATACATAAATGCATTATGATGTAGTAATACATGACAGAAGCATACAATATCATTCAGCATATTGTTACACCTTCTCTGAACTCTGCGCTGACCAGAAGGGGAATGAAGTGGACCTCTCATTTTGGAATTAGGCTAATTAAATTACTAAATGAACGTTACTGAGCCTCACAGCGAGCACTGATTTGAAAGAGCACCCCCTCAGTGTTTCAGTTGTCAGCAGGACCTCAGGAGTGAAGGAGCTCCGCCGCAACAGGCCAGTACAGCTGGTGGAGGCCTTACAAGCGTAGCGCCTCCGGTGTGTCTGATCTCTGGGGAAGTGAACCTAATACCTCCCTCCCTCCCCTTTCTCCATGCTTGGACGAGTGTGCTCACTGTACCATGAGCCGCAGAGTATGTGATTTCAGTGTTTGGGTTGGCAGCCGGGAAGAAAACTGTCTTTAACAGCAGCCTGCTGGACTGTGAGGGAAAGTACAGGCATCATAGAGGAACTGTTTGAGAAATCGCCTGTTTAGTTTAAGGGAGCTGTGCATTGTGTATTTTTATACAATAGAAGCATAGTTCATGACAATCACGGTTGTGCTGGAGCATTTCCCCAGTGTTGTGTCATGCATATATTTCTGATGTTCACAGCTGAATTCAGTCAATGCAGCACTGAAGTCATAACTGTAAATAGAGGTCATGTACACTCTTTGTTTAACTCTTAAAGCAACACACAGGTGGTTTCATTATGATATGAAAGCCTTCAGATGGTTGATCTGTTGTTACGGTGATTGTTTTGTGGTCTATGTTGGGTTTAGTTAAAATGATGTGTCATCAGCCTATAATGAATCCATTTCTTCAGAGTCACCTGTGTAGCGACAATTGTTTAATTAAATAAACAGCCAAGCATTATGTTCTTTCACAAGTTTTTCCGTCGGCATTACCAGTTATGCTGTCAGCAATCATGCCGTGGAGGCTGACGTTCAAATCTCACACGTCTGAATTTCCTTGAACAGTTTTCAAAATGGTCTCTGCCTATAAATCCATTGCCACATGATTATTTTTTCTCCATCAGTAAATTAAGATAGCCAAGTTTTCGTGCTTCTGTACATTTGTGCTGACTGAGCTGAAACATTCAAAACTAGCAGTATCTCCTACCGAATATCAGCCATGTCAGATTTTTGGCTTGCTGGTTCATTTAAAAAGAACAGCTCAACATTCCTATGTTTATTTTGACATTTTATACATCACTTGAGCACAAAGTCTGTTTAGAAAGCGCTCATATTATGCTCTTTTCTTGATCGATAAAGGGATTTTGGGAAAGTGTGTGGTCAGTTTGATTGCTTGGAGCCAAAAGCTGAGATCCGTTGTCTCTCAGGGGATGAAGCCTGAAGAAAATTCTCAAATTTACCAAACTTAATGTGAGTGATGAGTGAGGTTGAATGTGGTTAGTGCTTCAGTAGGATCCTTGCCTCTTTCCCGTGTCCGTCTTGTGAAAGCAAGTTGACAAGAGGAGGGGGGGGGTGGCCGGTTTCCTCTAACCATCTCCACACAAGAGGTCTGGATCTATTTTTGGGCTCAGCTCCTGCATCCCACACATGCATGATTCCCCTGGAGTGTCTGGTGACATCTTTTTCCCAGAGATCTATGTATACATGTGTCTTGGGTCATCTTTATTTGTCATGTAGGCACTCCCAGATCAAGTATGTGGTTCCCAGAGATAAGGTTTGCTTTGTGAAAGTGGGCAACACGGTGAGAAAACCAACAGACACGTCGTAGTGTTTGCCAATGCCAACATAAATCAGTGGGATTTAGCATCTGACATCAAGACCAAGCAAGCTTGCTCTTAGATTAGATGACATATTGAGCTTGCACAGTCAAGATTTACTGTTTTACTTAAAATTAAATCCGATTCATGTCTTTAATCATTGAAAAACATATTTTATATAATAGTATTTAGATTCCCACTATAGTTTAAAATAAACAGTGTCATATTGAATCATTTTTATTTCACATTCATCAGATGGTTGGTTTCTGTGCATCCTCTCCAGAGGATGATTGTGGAAAGTCTCCCATGGTGCAGCAAGGTCTGGGTCTTCTCTAACAAAGTGTTTTGTTGTTTTACAAACACTCTGACAAATTATGTAAGATGCAGTAACCTCATGTTCTCTGCTGCAAACTATTAAGTGTCAGGGATCACCGCAACTTACATAGTTTGCAAAAATCCATGTTTTGTGTTGATCCGATCACTGTTTCTGCTGCCAGCTTAATGAAATGACAGTGAATGGAATATTCCCAAACGTTCCCAAACCAGGGATTGCAGTGACTTGGTTGGTCGTCCACCAGTAATGTTTGTTTGTCTCAGTAATTATTGGCTGGATTGCAGAGGATATTATCAGAAAGGATGAATCCTTCTAACTTTTCCTGTAGCACCACCATGAGGTTAATTAAATTTGTGGTTTAAATTAGACTAAAATTGGTTTCTTGTGTTTCTTCTGTTGCTAACACTAGCATTTGTCTTAGCACAGCTCTGCCAAAGTGCAGCTTCACAAAGGTCACGCTTAGTTGATCTGACATGTTATTTTAGAAGTATTGCATAGTGGTACAGATATAAAATCTGATAACCCATGCAGTGCTTACATTGTTTGGGCTTGCAGCCACCATCATACTTCAAAAATACGAGATGAGGTGAAGCTCCCTGCAGCGCTGAGAAAAGCCATCTGACTTGTTCCATGACAGATCATGGATTCATCTTTTTTGGTACCGCTGCCAAAAATCTATTTTCTTGGCTGGATAAGAGAGGACAGTACTCCATTTTAAGAGCACTTAAAAATAGACATATACTCCTTCTTTCACAGATGTACAGATAAACGAACCATTGAACAGAGCAAATGACTGACCCACATAAACAACACGAGACTGACCAAACAGACTGTCCACATGCTTCCATTAAAATACAGGGTTTCATGTTAATGGACAGGATAGATTCTACATACATCTCCGTTACTTCATTTACAGATCTATGCACCATTTCCAACTTGGATGTTTCTGAGCCTGTCAGCGAGTCAGCAATATTTTTTCCGAGATGCATTGAAACTCTTGGATATTGAATTTAGTCTTAAAGCCAAATTCCAGTAAGAAAATCCTTTGCACAAATGTAAAAAGGGAACTGACATGTAGTTGGCAAGTGACTACAAAAGTCCAGACACTGATCCCCTTCAGAGAGGAGATTTTTAAGACATTTATGTTGAATGGGAAAAGCCCAATGTAAAACAAAACAAACTCACAAGGATGTTCTTTCAGCTCAGATAGGCATCAGTCACACATGAATTCATCTGTTGAAATGAAAATATAGACCCACCGACACTTTCCTTTGTCCTGATTCATTGAGAGTTTAAGTTGTGCTAGCTTTAAAAACTAACCTGCTGCAAGTTGTCATCATTTGGTGGCAGGTTTCCTCTGCAGCGGTGACTGATTGGATGCACAGAAATAGTTTTCAGATGAGTAAGCTATTGCACAGGGAAGAAAAATGATTGCATTATTTGTAAAATATGGTTTCAGCTTGCCTGCTCATTATTTACGCCCAGTCATTTGTCAACAGGAGGGTAACAGCCAGGACTGGAAAATTACTTTTTGATCCAAAAAACAATCACGTTCACTATTTGCTGTAACAATATGATAATGTGCATGTGTATTTCAATTGGGAAAATTCTACTCTCAAGATTTCCAGTTGGAGTTGTTGGTAGGAGACACAACCCCTCAACTTTCGTCCTCGTCCTGATCACAGTAAGAGTATAAGAAGAAGTTTTGTGACAGAGGAGATGAACGAGAGTGTAAAGGGTATCTGAGCAGCAGTGTGTCCTCCCGTCTATGATACAGTACATTCCATTCACAAACCATTAATTCCTCTGTACCCTTAAATCTGATTGTAATAGCTTCTTTAGACAGTTTGAGCCTTTAGGCCTAACAAAGCTGGAGGGCCTGATCCTGAATCTGTAGACCTCATCATGTACCTATAAGACAACATGGAACTAATTTTATGTGATTTAATGATCTAATGTACTTTAATACATCATTTTTACAGAGGTTGTAATCAGTATCTCGTAGTTACTGCACTACACTGCCCTGCCATTTGTTGTCTTCTCATGTTAGACTGAGGAAAAAGGAACATTTGTCATCAGAAAATCTAAAAAGGTCATGAGCGGACACACTTAAGTGCTGTTAAACTTCTTTTACATTGTTATCTTCCTACTTGGCACACCTTTGCACACATTCGTTCTGCACCCTACTATTTTCTGGAGTGAATATCTGTTTGTTAGTGTTACTTGCTTCTCTGTATTGTTTTTGGTGTTTCAGTTGGATTATGTAAAAAACTATTCTATGAAAATAAAACTATACTATGTCTGTATAGTATATATATTACATTTTGGATTGGATGCAAGTCATGGGGTGGATACACATATTATTGTGAGGTGAATAGATGAGATGTTTCTTCCACTAATAACCAGAGAGAGACAACAGCTACAGTTTCACAGAATTTTTGTCTCAGTCCTGGAGAGTTTGTTTTCGTCGATGGTGCCAGTAAGTTTCCTGAAGGAATTTTAGAAGTTGGGTTTACCATTTACTTCCACTAGAGTTACTGGAGCCACAAAATCTACAAATGGTCAACGTGTTGCAGCCTGAATGGAGCTTAGCTGGGTCAAGTAGCACTGACCTCTGCTGAGTGTTGAAACTGGACAGACTTGTCAATCTAGGTAAACCCAATGTATTGACTCTGATGTAGTTTGTATTTCTACTGAGATGTTGGGGAGTTTCCACTGTCTGCAGTATAGTTTAACTGAGTTTAACTGCGTCTACTGAAAGTGTGTTTTATATTCAGCCACTTTTGAGAGTGTGGTTTCAGAACAATTACATATATGGTCTAATATTTAACTAGTTGGCTAGCTAACCACATGTGTATACAACTACTTTTTATCTGAATTCCCATCACCTCCTCTTGGGTCTTGAAATGCACTGTAGAAATTGTGGGAAATCACCAATGGCCTGTGTTGCGACATTAAACAAAGGGTAATTCCTGTAATGCATTCAAGATTACAGACTAATGAGATCTTAAAAGTGTAATGGCGAACGTTCGCTTAATGCCAGACTCAACAAAGGTGGTCTGGACTACAGTCCTGCCACTATGTCACCAAACACAGTTTGACATTACACTGATCCATCGCAGCGAAGTGAGAGAGCGAGGACAAGTATTGTATAAAGTACACAAATCCTTTACACATCATGATGAAACTGTATTTTTATAGAAAGTAAAAGTCATTCATCAAACTTATACTTGCATTTCATATCCCATGGATTTCAGCACAGATACATATTCCAATATTTTGTTTGGGCAGATTTAAAAGGTGGGACTTTTATGATCTAATCTAATGTATTTTGCATGCATAACAGTCTATCTATTCATTACTGGTACAACAGCAGACATATTTAATTGAGGAAAAATAACTTTCTAATGATACTTGTGAAAAGCAACACCTACATTACGCTGGAAGGTAGAGTGTGACTCCAGCATACAGCCAGTATACACACATTACTTCTCCCTAGTTGGAGAATATATCGTCATTTGTCTTAAATATTTTATTTAACTTCACAAGGCCACTTTTTCTTTTCTAGACATTAAACAGGTTGCTGAAAGGTCAACAGTGAAATTCAACTAACAACATATTACCTCACAAAGTGCACCACCCATTTATCTTTCTTCAGCTTCATGATAAACGGCTCGTTAATCTAAATACAAATCTACACTAATGTTATTTAGATTGTTACTTCATCGAGTGACACCATCGCTGTACATTTTCCAGTAGTGCTTTTCCAAAAGTTCCTTATCTCATCTTTGAGCTGTTCGAAATGGATAACCTAGTTTGACTTGATGGATTGCAGATAGTAGCTGTGTTATCTGGTCCAGAGGTTAATACAGCAATATTGGAGGTATATGATCAAGACAGAGGTTGCCCTTGCCTGCGTAGCCTTGATAAATCTGCTACTGTCAAATGTAATAAATCTGAAATGTAGAGGGGAGACGTGTAGAGAAGAAAAGCTGTAAGAGGAAATGTTTTGGGAAGTTAAAATCAAGAGAAATAGGAACCATGTCACACACGTCACATCTCCTCTCTGCCTTGGCAGGATACAAAAATTTAATAAACTTCTACTGACACGAGCAAATTACAGTAGTCCTTACTCCTCTTCTCTCCAGAGATTGTCTCTTTAGCCTCAGTTCCCCTCTGCAGCCACACCAGTTCAGACTTCCTCTGGTCAACAGCATCTTTGTTTTGAAGAAACTGTTTAACTAAGACTCCCCAGTCTGCTTTGTCATACATACCAAGATAAATAGACGCCTGATGGGCTTTGTTCAGATAACAGAAATGCCTTACTGGGACACATCAGGATCTACACACACATGCAAGTGTGTGTGGGCCATGATCAAAACTAGACATGCACACACATATGCAAACACATATTTAGTACTTCTTTTACTGATATGAAGGTTTATCCGGATCTTAAACTTTCCTCTATATGTGATGTGTTTGTGTGTAGAGATGTATTACTGATGTTGTGGGGACATATATCAGATTACGCAATCTCATTGTGGGGACCTGCCATCCTTGTGGGGACAAAACACAATAAAATCGTTAAATGTTAGAGATATAGACTTGAGATACGGTTAGGTGAAAGTTAGGGGTGGTCAGATAGTGTTTATGGTTATGGTCAGGGTAAGTCTCCAGGAAATGTATGTAGGTCAATGTAATGTCCTCTGAAGTGATGGAAACACCCTGTGTGTGTGTGTGTGTGTGCGTGTGTGTGTGGAGCACGAGTGTTGTGTAAAAGACCACACAAACACTTGTTGTAATTTAGCAAATGACCAAAACAGTTCTGGTCATCGGTCATCTTTATCACCTTTAACCTCATTCTGTTAAACTGGCAGCACATTTATATTGTAATGTTGTTTTTGAGCCTGAAGAGAAGCGATGTTGCAATCCTTTCATTTTTCGGGAGGCAGAGGACAGTAGGTGGTCTAAGCTCATGGGAACTTTTGCTTTTGCTTATTTCAAATTAAAATTGAGTGGCATAATATGATGAGGGACATGGCCATGAGTTGAAGTGGTGTCTTTTTTAAAATCATTTTATGTAGAGCTGCAACTAACAGTACTTTCCCTCCTGTTTGAACGAGTTACTCTCATATTGTGTTGCATTTCAACAGTATGTCATTACTGTGTGAATTAGGAATCAAATTCAGAGGTTTCAGGGGCGTGCAAGTAACACTGTAAGCTATGTGCACAAATTAGTGCATCATGCTTGCATCTGTATTCAGCAAAACTACACACCCATCTCAATCAGGACTTTGCATTATTCCTCCCCAGCCACACTTGCCAACATTAGCTGACTTTTCTTCCCCCCTCGTGACAAATACTGATATCAATTCACTCCCAAAGCAACTTATTGGGACGAATTTCCTGTTATGTTTAGATGTTGGATTTCCTTGTGCACATCCAGCCTCTTCCAACAACCCCTGGCAGATGACTGTTCCAGCTTTAAGTAAACCCCAGACACAGAATTTGTCCAGAGATGTCCAAAAACCCACAGCAAGTGCATTGCTTTAGGTCCAGTATGCAGTTCCCACACACAGCCTTAAGGCCCATTTGCCAAACTGTATTTACTACTGGCAAGCAAACGATTAGGCCTGGATATCCTCAGGGGTGCATCAGGCTTTTGGTGCAAGGCCAAAAGTGCACAGAGCCTGGCTGAAAGTGAGCGGTGAGGTGCGGGGGATGAACCATTCTGCTCAGTAATATTAAGTTTGGTGTGGTAATACTTCATGATTTGAATGATAGATGTGAAATACAGGTCATAATTTAAGGAGATAGGGCCCTCCTATGGGATTATTAAGATATTTTTAAAAGTATGGTTCCTGTCAAAGAAATCCTCAAATGAAAATCAAGATGTCGAATTAGCACAAATAGGTGCTCTCATATTTAGACGCACATGAGCAGGCGAGGTTTTTTTTTGTTTCGTTTTTTATCGCTTCAGTGAAATTAACATTTTGTTATTCGAAATAAAGAAACAGTGTAGCATTTTTTAAAATATGTTTCAAATTAGAAAATGTGCTTCATCCAATGAAACAGCCTAGCTTAAAGCAAAGGCTGGAATTACAGAGAAGCAGCTGTCCTGCACTGAACCTTGCTTCTAAGAGATGTTTTACTAACAGCAGCTGAGTCCAGTGACTGCACACTGTAAATCTACAGTGAACAGAAAAACAAATGGCAGCTATCCTGCGATAGCTATCACAAATAGTGTTTGGAGGTCTATTTTCTCTTGAGATTCATCTGTAGTGTTTTGCAAAGTGTATGTACTTTAAAAATACATGTCTTGAAAGGCCATTTTCTCAGAATGAGTTTTTATCTAATACTCTAATAATACTCTAATACTAATACTCTAATAATTTCTTCTAATACCTCAGTAGCACTTACATGTACCAAACTTTCTAGTTTTCTTCCTATCTATGTTTTCAAGGTTTTTTCAAACGCACTTGTTCAAATATTTTTCATAGCCTGATTTATGTGATATTTTATTTCTAAAAACAAGGCTAAAAGGATTTGTATGGCTCTTGACAGTATCTTCTGATTTATAGGGTGATATAAAGGGAAAATTCCCTCAGTAAAAACCTTTGACTCTAATCTGTCAACAAAATGAAACAAGACTGCTAACTTTGTGCAGTGCTCAGATTTATGTTATGCTAATGTGTGAAATTTTGTGCATTTTTTAATTAGACCATAGTACATTTGAACATTTAATTATTATTTTTTATGGCCTTTTTGAGCCTTATTTGATAGAGACAGCTTGAAGAGCCTTTGTACATGGGGCGGATGCTCTACCAACACCCCGCGCATTCGCACATTTAAACATAAAATGTCAGAAAACACAAAAATATTCAGTTGTAAGTAATCAACAGCATCATGATGATGCCAGTCACTTTAAATGACCCTGTTCACTTGTGGAGTTTCCCGTTAATGCGAGCCACTCAAACCCTGAATGTGTGTAAAACTAAAACAAAGTGCAAAAGAGGAGTTAACACTCCTGTGTCTTTATCACTTTGACCGACCCCTTTTCATTAGCTCACTCCTTACAGCCGTCTCATCCAATGAGAACGGGCCTACACACCTACACGCAGGTGTTTTCACTTATCTGCCTAATTAGACCTCTTTCACCTGACATCGTTAGCACTCTATACTGTGACTGTGAGTGAGTGGTTGACTGTGGTGACCTAAGCCCAGCGCCACCTAGCAGACATCTAATTATAGGTAGAATTATTGAAAACACCTGTGTGTGCTAGGTATGCGCATGAGTGCCCTTACAGTAATATTTGGAATAATTTGGAACTTCAGACATTTGGTACGACAGAATACAGCGGCCTTTTTTAATGGTTTAGAGCTGTGACTTAATACTGTTTCATATGGGACAACAGGTCTTTGCTCATCCTTCCACTCATACCGGCACAAGTTAGAGCCTAGCCTGAGGCGGTACAGTCAGCCATTCAGGTTTGGGAGCAGTGTATCCCTGAGCTGGAGGTTTTCAAACCCCCCTAAATGATATTGTTAGATATTAAGAGATTATATATGGGCTATACTGTTTATAATAAAAGCGTCTTTTTTTTTTATAAAACTGAACATAAATTATGGAGGGTAAATCCCTGCTGTAAATCTTCAGGTCAGTGCTGGGAGAACATAAAGCTTAAATAAACTATATTAATGTTCTTTGCACACCGGACATGCTTGTACAAGCACATATGGCAGGCTCTGCCCCAGATTTCTTGTCTTGACTCTCCACTTGTATGTTTGTAAGAATCAATTTATAAAGAAACTGAATATCAGAGTACACTCCTTGTGTAGTACAGTACAATATGTGGGTCCGGGATCAGACAGGGTCAAGGAAGGAGCGCTTCAGCATTTTATGGGTCGCGCACCACGTACGAGTGTCTTTTTGATGCTGCTAAAGTTTCACAGGCGTCCATTGAGAGCCACAGTATCCTGTGTTGGATGCTAATTGGACAGAACAGCGATGACAGCAGGAATCATTAAATCACACACATAAACACTGTGTATGACTTTTCACGGCTCCTTGCTGTCTCCACTCTGTGACACTGTAAATCCAACATGCTTCATTCTCTGTTTTCCTCGCTGTTAAAATACGTTTTTTTTCTCCTTCATGCTGCCAAGACAGCACATCACTTTCACAGTCTCGCCTACTTTTCACAGAACTAGAAACAGTTCTTTGTTTCATGGATCTATTATTTTCAGTTTTCTTGACAGCAGACAGTTTGATATGTTTTAACGCTTCTTTTGGGTTATTGTTCTTATTGTTATTTTTAATATTTATCCAAGATTTCCTTGGAACCAGTACTGAGCGGGGTAATCTGGTGAATTACTGTGACATAGTTGTGAAATTAATACACAGGTTTGTAAATATATTTACTGTCATAATGTTTTTTTTTGCAGTTATAAATAACGTAAGTCGAGCAGTCATCAATGATGAAAATCATAAATGGCTTGTACTTTTCTTAGCAACAGGCTGCAGCTAACCAATATTTTCATTTTGAGTTAATACTCTGCTGATTCTTTTCTCAATTGACTGATTATGAAAATCTTTACAGTTGAGAGGCTGAAACCAATGACATAAGAGGAATTTTAACTTGGTTTGTTTGAAACTTTGATGAAGCTGTTATCAAAATTGTTGCTGATTAACTTTCTGTCAGTTAACTTATCAATTCATTGTTTCAGCTCTAGTTAGCAACTGAGATGTTTATTGAGTCCCGATCATAGGAATTCATATTTTCCTCCACTTAAACATTTTATTGTTTGAAGAATTCATGAAGGCTTTTTTTCATTTCCATAAGTTCACTATTAGCATCCTTTTAACTACATGGCATGAGAAAATCGTGCAACCCTTAATATAGGGCTTCTTATAATAATAATTTTGTATTTTTCTCTGATGTATATCTTTCTCATTACTTCTGCTGTATATAATAAACCTCCATCAGCGGTGAGTCTTTCACCGTGTGCTAGAGTCACTCTGTGGCATGATCGCTGATTCAGAAACTGATCAAAATCAGAGAGGCAAAAACACAGCAGCACACGGTACCCAGCCTTTGTGTATTAACAACGTACCACCAGAAGTTTAACTGACAAGTGTAATAAATCAAGACAGGACCTTCCCACTGAACCACATCAGAACAAATGAATCGCGCCAGAATGCTAATTCCCCACCAGCCTCTGTATAAACACCGAGAGGGGGATGCAGAGGAGCAGGGTGGGTGAGGAGGGGTGAGGCCGGGCGATGAGGGATGCTCAGGAATTCACTGGCCAGTCAGAGAGAGTGGGGAGGGTTCAGGGAGGATTATGGGAGAGATGATTGATAGAGTTTACTGCTTTTTATGACTCAAAGAAAATATGAAATAAAGGATTCTGTTGCAAAATGTTGCCCTCGGTGGATCCACTCTGTAAATGCAGACATATGGTCAGCCAAGGCCTTTTGACGCTGCGAAGCCAAGATTTGATTTAATTTGTGGTGATCGTTTATTCTGTGCAAGCAGATGCCAAAAGAAGAACTCGGAGCACTCAGGAGATAACACAGAGAGAGTCAGAGAGAGAGGGAGAGCGGGAAACAGGGAGGAAATAAATAAGGCAAATAATGACTTATCATGAGGATGTTGGGTCCAAGCCAGTGTGTCTAATAACCATGAGTCATTAAGCAACACATTAATATCTCACCTGCTTTGTCACTGTATGCTGCTGTGGAAAAAACAGCGTTACAAATGTGTGCAAAACATAAAATGCTGCTGTCTGATAAAGGACCTTTGGGTGTGTATGGGAGAGACTTTTAACAGTCTGTTAACGCTGATAAGTGAGGTGATGGTTGTGGATAAGCTGTGAAAATGAGAGGACACATTAACAGTGACATTAAATATTTTATTCAGTGTGTTTCCTAAAGCTGACATCCTTACAGATACACTTCTTATTTAACCTGGCAGCACATCAAGAAGCTTTATATTGTATAAACACCATCAATACGCTCCGTCCTCGATACTTAATTTCTGCCGCACCTAAATGCACCCTGCATTAGCTGCTGCCAGATGTGGCGATGGCTATCATTGTTCAAAGTCGCTTGCTAACATAATATACAATGTCCTACTAAAAATGAAATAAGACTTCCTCAAATGATTTTAAAACTGGAGGTGAGAAGATGAAGCTGTCAGTGTTTTTCTATATCTCAGATATTTATATATCCATCGATATATATTATATTACATATTTATCTGTAATGGAATATTTTTATTGCCATGGTTTGGCTTCTGTCTGTGTATTTTTGTGCTGTTTTACCAAAAATCTATTTAAGTAAAGCAGCTCATTTAAAATGGACATAGTAAAGGTAACAGGCTAACGTTTCATAAATTAGATCATTGTTGGATGTCATTTTTTTCACATGACAAGAGATGTCGAGAGTTCATGAAATCAATTCAATAAAGTTCACAAAGCAAAACCAGATGACTCTCATCTGTGTCAATTTATGACTAAAGAGGCATTTTTCAACATCAATTTTCACTTCACTTTTGGACCAAGCCAAGATTTATCAAATTATGACACAAAAATAGATTTTTTTCCCCCTCATCTTATGTCACTCTCATGATCAACTCTATTGCAAATGCTTTAACAATTAACATTTAATCTCTCTAAATGACGCTGTCAAAATACAAACGTTTACACTTGTAAATGGTATCCTCAGTTAGAACAGGGGTAAATCTCATTACTCCTTCAGTGAAAAGAAAAAGAAATACCACATGATTCACGTTATTTTGGAATGCACACACCTTCAACAAAAACTGAACTAAAAAGAAAAGAAAACAACAACATCAGGAGTAAATGTTATTGCTGAATTTACTCCCACCAAAACTGATTATCAGGATGATTACAGTCATGATAAATGTCATAATTTCCTCTGCTGTGTTAATATTTGAGTCTTGGGTGAAACATCGAGTTGGAATATTCCCATGATAGCTGCCACAGACAGAGTTAGTTTATGCATACCGGTCTGCTCAAATAAACCATACCAAGTTAATGCCACCCACATGCCCCTTAAATCAAAACAGCTTAACTCCGCAGAGAAGCAGGATGGATGTGAAAATTAAACAGGCTTTAAAGAAGTTCAGGAGGCTAATAAACAGATATTTCAGCATTTCTGTCAAGGCTTATTTCCCAATCAGTCAATCTCTCTCTGTCTTTGTTTTTACTGTAGGCTGACTTAGAATATAAAGGCCACCACTGTCAGACAAGATCAAACTGCCAGGCTGACAAACACCACAGAGCTGTCGGTCTTTACCGAGTTATGTTGGTTCCTAACATGCAGGCAAGGTCTGACACCTAGTGGAGGATTTGTTAAAGTCACAAAAAAATCAGTTATCTGATTTGAAGTTACATGATCTAGTTCATATTAACTGTATAGATATGCATCATAGTTAACAGAGCTTTTAATATCACTATTTCACTATTTTATTGTATTTTGAGGAATTCAGATGGAAAAGTTATGCAGGTCATAATCATGCATACAAAAATGTACAAACAGATCAGAAATAAAACCAGATGGATGTCAACATGAAACAGATCCTATAGGAGAATGACAGGAAATAAAAACATGAAATATCCAACAAAACAACTTCATGACAGAAAGATCAATGAAAATATAACAAGCCTTAGAAAGCTTCAAAATATATCCTATATATATATCACCAGTGGTATTTTAGTAGTCTTGGTAGTTGCAATACACTGCTCAGTTGAAGTGGCATTATAAAGTATTGTTTGATTAACTACTGAACCGCAGTTTAATCCAACAGTATCTGAAAGGATCAGTTGTTGTCCTCACATATGCAATACAATAAATATTACACTGGTTCAAATAAAAAAACATGAAAATAAATTGGAAAAACAAAAACATTTCAAATAATCTTTCTATTATTTCCTTGAAAACATGAGAACATTCTGCATATAGTGCAGAAGTATACTAAACTGAGTTACAAACAATTCCCTGGTTGAATTGATAAAGTAAAACTCAAAGCAGGACGAGACGGAGGTCATTCGCAAAAAGAGGTAAAATTCCCTCCAAGTTCGCTCAATACAGCAGCTCATCCTGTCAAACAGGGAGACAAAACCCTGCTTTAATTAGATGCTCAACTAATTGCATAATATCTCCCGTGGTGCTGCAGGGTGAAGTGAAGCATAAGCAGACAGGAGAATGCTGTCTTTGTTGCCTTTTCGCCGGCTTTGGCTCTTGTGGCCATTTAGATCCATCGGCCTGCAGATCTGGTCGTAGTTTCCTGATTTGAGTGATGTGATGCACTGTATGCACGAGAAACAGGGATGAGCTTGAAGACAAGAGCTGCAAAAGTAAAGCTGAGGTTTGAACGGACTGAAATTTAGTTTTAGGTTTTTATTCTGCAGAAGATACACAATTGGGGTTTTATGGTTTGTTGATGTGTTATGAGATTATGTTGAAGATATTAATGATGATTAATGGAGGATGTGAGTTCAGCTTCTCAGGCATGATGACTTGAAGAAGGCACATGGCACACAAAACACTAAGCCAGGTATGTGATGCCTCAGACATCAGAGGCTTGCTTTGAGGAAGGAAGAGCTGAAAATTCACAACAACATGTTTCCTCACACATATTTTGGTCTCTGCAAGCTAAAAACAGTCAAACTCTCTGGTTTCGGGTCACCACTCTGCGCTTATTACAAACAGTATAAAAGGCCCAACATCTCCCTCCCCTCAGTGTCCTCCCAAAATGCTGAACAGAATAATGAGCAGTAAACATGGGGAGTAGAGCAGAGGAGGAACATGGGGGAGGGAGAGAGGAGGGGGTTCGTATCCAACTTGAACCGAGGGGCTGACAAAAGAGGGGGTGTCTCCACAGCGACTGAGTCGGGCTGTTTGAGTCACATGGCCCGGGTTTCTATTGAAAACCCCAGTGAGGAGAGGCTTGAAGTTCAGCCTTTAGTCCATGTTTTGCACGCCGATGGCAGCAACATGAGTGGAGCCCAACAGGACGGCGCAATGACGGCAGACAGCCTCCCTATGAACAGGACGGCAGCTTTGGGACTATATGATCAGGAGCAAGAGATGAACTCAGCTCTGTTTGGTCAGTGTGGTTCACTCTTTTATATCAGTTACATTGCTTTCATTTCAGCGTACAGTCACCAGTTTAACTGGATGAACAATGTTTCAGTGTTTCTTCCAAGTGAAACTCTATTTTTGCTTCTTCTACCCAGAGTTCAAAGTGTTTAACATTGTCATCATAGCCCTGGCCTTGTGTATCCTAACCATCACCGGCCTGTACTGCATCATTGTCTGCTACAATCGCAGCAGGTGAGGATTAGATATCAGATATGCTTTGATATTTAAAAAGGATGCAATGGCACAATGCAATATGAAGTTACATTACAAGTGTAATCAGTGCCATCTTCTTCACCAGACAGTCCAAGAGAGCCCACGTGTACGAGAGTGCAGTGACCCGAGGCGAGTCGCTGGATCCCGTGGCGGTCAAAGGTGTGAGGAGGTCAACCAGCTTCATCAACCCTCTGGCCTTCTTCAGGAAACCAGAGGCAGCAAAGGACAACTCCAGGATCTATTACATCTACAGTAACCCGCTGCCTGTAGGACTGAAGGAGGAAGAGGAGGAGGGAGGGACCAAAGCCTCAGAGGAGCAAACTGCACTGTCGCTGCCACTGTCGTTTCAGGAGTACGCCAAGGATCCAAACAGTGGCATCGTACTGGACCCTCCGATCTTTTACATGCAGCTTTAGGGAGTGATGAAGTGGGAGTGGTAAGATGGGGGGGGGGGGGGGGGGGGGGGGGGGGTCATTGAGGGTCTGAGGTTCAGTCAAAATTTCTGTTATCGTGTACAGGGCATTAAAGGAACAATTAAATTCAGTTTAGTGATCATGGGGAATCTTCAGCCTGTAAAAAACTGTAGTATAAAGGCCTCTGTAGCTCAGGTCTGAGAAACCCTCATCAGTTATTCCACCAAAAGGCAAAGACTGGAATGTGAAGTTTGAAAGATGTGGGCGTGTACTAGGTGAGGAACTTGTTATGTTATCAAGTTGCATTATGGGAAATGTAGGATCCAGTGCTTGAAAGCTTGGTCCATACTAGGGATTAAAATTTCGGATATTTTATCTGAATCAATCCAGTGAAAATACAACACTCAGTCACTAGTGTACCCCCTTAAAACTTAAAAATGTACTCTAAAATAACAAATAACTCTATATATATGTCACTATGTATCTAATATTGCAACACGGGACTGCATCGGATGTTACTGTTAGTTACTGCTAGTGTTTTGTCCCTAAAAGATCGATGTAGGGCATGATTCACATTCTCAGTGTCACTGATTGACAATGCAAATTTTAAATATTTACAAAATGTTCTATAAAATAGAAAATACACTTAATGTTTGTAATGATAGCCACAATGCATTATGGGGAGAAACTGTGAATGTAAACGAACCATGTGCACCTTTAAATTTGAGCAAAAGTACAGGATATTACTTTTATAATATCCTGTACTTTTTAGAATATTATAGATTCATGGCTGCATAGTGCTCATGTATATGTCTAAAATGGTCACTATGTTGAAGACAAAAGGGAGTAAACACGAGAATTTTTTTTTTCAATGATCTTTAATAAAACTGCAGACACAATGTGCTTTACAAAAGAAGCCAAGTGTGGGACACAGAGAAAGATGAGAAAATACAAACAATTATCACCGCAGAGCTGTTGATCGTTCCAGTGATCCTGGGCAAAAAGGATTGGCTTGCGCAACACTACGTCCTCAGACGATTGGCTGGGTCTCTCTGATCAGCCACTCCAGCGCGTCCTTCCTGCCCTGCCTCTCCAGCTCTGCTCCAACAACCTCCCGGCACATCCTGTGGTACTCGTTCACCCAGTCCCGCTGCGGGACAGAGAAGAGAGGCCATCGAACCATGAACATACTGTGTTCAAGTAGTGCATGATGTATAGGTATATGATCAAATTTTCAAGTGTAAAGATCACAGTTTTAACATAGCTAAGCTATAGTGATTGAACTTCTCACAGTTCTTTTCCACCGCTTATAAATCACACTTTCTTTAATGTGTTTGAAGTGTCTATCACGTTATCAATAAAAACATTTCGAGATGAACTTGTTGATGAAACACTGATTACAAAATCACACTGGTTCGTCCTCACCTCCTTCTGGGTGAGCAGCTCTGTGTCCATCATCTTGACTTGGATAGGAACCAAAGTAAGGGGCTCAAACGTCAGACTACCCCTGTTCCTGTAGTTGTACTGAACGCACACAGACACAAGAACAACATTACAACTGTTTCCTATAGCATTTAACATCTTAGTGGGAAGAGCACTCTTCGGCTCTACTCTGTATTTTTAAATTTCTGTTAGATCTGGTTCTCAGCTAAAGGATTTACCTTGGGCTTCGCTGGAATAACAAGGACCACATTTTCAATACGAATGCCAAAAGATCCATCTTCATAGTAGCCAGGTTCTGGAAAAAGAAAGTGAACATTTAGAATATATTCAAACAGAAAAAGTTTCTGCGGACTTGCTAAATGTATTTGCATTAAGGTGTTTTAATGTTGCCATCATGACAAACAGCTACACAGCCAATGAAATCACATTAAAGGCTTGCGTGTGGCAAAGGAAGGACAGTATTTTTACCTCCATCTAGGTGCTTTTGGCAGTCAGTTAGCATTAAAGGCGACATGTCTGCCCATAAACTGTTACTTTTAAAGAGTGATAATATAAACGTAGTGTAATGTATTTAGTTTTTAGTGCTCTGGCTCTGTTTTCCTTTGCTGTAATTAACACCAGGTGTGAGGAAGCCGAACAAAACTTTTAAATATGCTGGTTTGTGCATTTTATGGTGGTCCACCATATTTCATTTATTGATTATTTATTCACCATTTACAGTATAAATTAGAAGCCTGGCTACAGTGACATTCACTTTTTTCACAGTCCAATTAAAAACCGTCTGTCATACCATCACTGACGATCATGCCGGCCTCCAGAGGTTCATCAGCGAAGGTCTTGTAGCTGATGCCGCAGGGCCCCTCGTGGACATTGAGGAAGCAGCCCACGCCGTGGCCCGTACCGTGAAGGTAGTCCAAGCCTGAATCCCACAGAGCTGCACGGGCAAACGAATCCAACAGGTGGCCTGGGGGAAGGGATGCAGGGTTAGAGTTAAAGAAAGCTTAAAAGTCATCAGTTGTTTTTTTTTTTTCACATCTTCCATGGCACAAAGATATTTGACCATCATCCCAGTATGAAATTGAATGCATTTGTCTATGTGCTGCCTCCAACTGAGTAAATTTTGCTCCCCATGTCATGAAGCGGGGGATAATTTAACAAACAATTTACCTTGTTTCCATCCATCAGATATCTTACAAACCACTCCTCAGATTTCACCACTGCTTGAACTTTGTCACATGCTCAGTCTTGGTCACATGTTTCTAGGCTTTAAATCGGATTGGTCTCATGGGAATGCTATAATTAAAAGGTCAAGTTGTGTAATTATATTGGCTTGAAATTTAACGACCCGCCCACTTTGTCTCTCTTCTCTAAACAGTGTCTGGGGTTGAAATTCACCAGTCCTTCCTTGAGTTTGACAAAACAGACTTTGGACTACACAAGTCTAGTTACTGATTTGCCAAAAATATGGTTGCATTATTCTTGCGCACCAACATGTTTACTGTTGACTTGTTTTTCTGTCTGAATAAAATATCTATAGTCAACAAAAATAAGAGATTATTCCAGAAATATCTTAATAAATCTTTTGAGCATTACTCTCTTTTACCTAAAAATGTCAATTTCAATACTGGTATGTACTTTATGCAGTGTGAGATAGATGTAGACAAAAGCACCTTTTGTTCCATTGGGGAAAACAGCAGCGCTGACAGCTATGTGTCCCTTCAGCACATAGGTAAAGCATTCCTATAGGAACAGAGAGAGAGAGAACACAATACAAATAAAATAAACCTAGCCTAACCTGAAATCAGACTTATTTTGACAGTGAAAACAGAGAACTAGCAAACAGACAAATTCACCTTCACGAAAGCAGACGGTGTCCCAAAGTGCACGGTGCGCGTGACGTCTGTGGTTCCATCACTGCCAAAGAATACAGACGCAGATGAAGAGAGACGGTTCCCATGTTGATTTCTGATCTGAGACCTGTAGGTCATTCCAATGCTAAACTGGCATAAATGCAGCTGATTTGTATAATCGTAATTTTGCTTACACGTATTGAGCTCCAGAGTCGATCAGGTAAACTTCATTCATGGAGAGGGTTCTGTTGGTTTCAGGCAGTGGCCTAAAAGGAAGAAAAAAAATACTAAAACTGCTAATACAGCTACAAAAGTGCGGCTAACATGAGTCTGTTTCATTAACAAACTGACCTGTAATGTATGATCGCTCCATTTGGACCGACGCTGGAAATTGTGGGGAAACTGAGGCCCACAAAATCTTTCTGTTGACTGAAAAAAAAGACACATTATCGCTAAGAAAGGGATCATTGTCACATTTTGACTGTATGTTAAAAGACATTACTGCTGTCAGAGCTTCTTTTTAATCACAAGAGCTATATGTAAAAAAATGCAGCACACTTAGAGCATAAAACATTTTGCGACACTTTCACGTCCAGTAGAGGGGGGTGTAACTCCAGAATAGACACTATCACAATGCCGCTGACGCGCCATTTTTCACAGCCAAGTCAAGTGTTCAAACTGAAATGAAGTCGAACTGGATGAGCTCGTCAATCAAACGAGTGAACAAAATGTGATTAAAGCCTCCATGGAAAAAAAAACAAACAAACAAACACCTGCGCAATTCTTCAGCTTTATCAGCAGCGGAGATCTCCGTCACGGTGCCCTTAGGAATCTGTAAAACAAGCATCGCACAGTCCAGTCAAACACCGGCATCCTCTAAAAGTGCAAGCAGAGTTGGGCAATAACCTTCACCTGAACACGGGGTTATTACACTCACGTTAAGACACTTGAAAATACAAAATGGGTAGGTTTTGGTGGCCTGCCCTTTGTAGTGGGATACAGGACTGAAAATCTGTTCTTTTCTCCAATCGATGCAAAAATGTATGATCGCAGAAAAAGAATAAAAATACCTCCTTTTCCAACCAAGCAAAGAGTTCACACAGGGCAACTGCATCCTTGATCTAGGGAAAAGATGTAAAACATTTTCTGTAAAGGTTAAGATGTCATGAAGTCATGAATTAGAAGATATAACAGTTTTTTTTGTTTTTTTTGAGAAAGCTCAAAGGTTCTTACATGGGCCATTTTCATGCCCTGAATCTCAGTGGCGTTCTTCACAGCCTTGGTGAGGCAGAGTGGAGTGTAGGGAATTGGAGTCCGGTGAGCCTGAAATAGTTCAAGTGGAAACATTTACAGTTAAAAAAAGAAAAAGCTGATGTTACCTTAAAATGAATGAAACTGTAATTGATTATAATATAGGGTTAACTCTCAAAGCTAAGAGAATGAATGCGGTTGCTGCCTTGACATGCGTTTCAGTAAACTGACAATTGGAAAAGGTTACCCAGAATGCCAAGAAAAGGATTCCTGCTATTTTAAGATTATACTTAAGGTTAAAACCCTGACACCGACGTCAAACAACTTAGGCTTTTGCCTTCCCACCAGCAAAACTACAATGCAGGCTGTTGTGCAGAAGAGTCACATTTTATGAACCAAAAGAAAAACACACAACAATGATCTGTCTTCTAAATGCTAAGCATTTGTCAGTGTTACAGTGCTCTCTTACCTTGGGGATGACTTGCGTGAGAGCACAACTGGCCTTGTCACAGATCCACACTTTGTCCTTGGGGCCGAGCGCAGCGCAGATGGCCTGAAGCTCGGTGTAGACCGACTCATACGGGAACGTGCGGATGCTCAGCTCAGGCTTGCTGGGGGAGTCCAGCTGCAGATGGTTTCTCAGCGTGGGATCGGAGAGACGCTTTAGGTCCACAAAAAGCCTGCAGCGAAGAAGGGTCAGAGAAAGTTCAAGTGAGGTCAAGGTCAAGAAGTTCAGCGAAGGAGTGACAAAAACTGTTTTCTATTTTATATTTATGATTCTACATTTGGAGCAGCTTCCTGTAGATGGAGCACGGAAACATAGTGAACATAGAAACAGAACACAGAAATAAATGATACAAGGGAGTCAAACGAGGAAGAGTCTATAAATAGATAAAGTTTCTGAGCGCATTGAAACAAAAGACAAAATGAAACCAGACGAGATCAGATTAAAAAACAGATAAAACATTCAACAACTGTGACAATAATTAAAGGAAACACCTTCAGAGCATTTAGCAATCAGACTGCAGAGGGAATGAACGATTTAAAGTACGGGTTAAATAAATATAAATAATAAATGTAAAGCATAATGTTGTCCAGATGGCAACAGAGAAAACTGAAATTGCAGGAATATGCCTAAATGATCTTAGAACATACTTTAATAAGACTGTTCAGGCTGTTTCTGTCTTTTACCGCGAAGCTGTTTTAATTAACGTGTCAAAGAAAGACAAGACTTTTTGTAGTTAAATATTTGTTACCTTGTCATATTGGTTATTACTGGACTATGTCTGTATGTGCCGAAGCATGGCTGTATAATTGATCACATTTTGAGGAATTCCTACTAATAATTCATAGCTCTTCATATCAGTCAGTTAAGGTAGTGGTTAAGGTAGTGGTTAAGGTAATTATGATCATATTGATGTGTTGTTTCATTGTATTATAGCCCATTACCTTATTGTGTTCATCCCCACAATGGCATATGCAAAGAAAACTGGGTTGTATTCGATGTCTGCACCACGGAGGTTAAAAAGCCCTGAGGAGAAGACATAATCAAATATTAAATTTTAATAGCCACTCTATTCTCATTCTCGTATTTCTATTTTGGGTGATGCATGCCAACACCAAACCTTATAACCTTATTATACCTTTCTGTTTCACTTAGTGTATGTGTCAAGTTACACCTCAGTACAATCAGTGTGTATGTACAGTATGTTATTACCGGACTGTCAGTCATCCTTTGTGGATGCCTGAGCAAATTCCCTTCAATTTAACACCCATTGAAACCCTCTTCTCTGAATGCTACCTGATGACAATCAAAATCAGCATGACTCTAATTAACACAAACTCTCAGGCCGAACAATCAGAAACAAGAGCTCATTAGGCACGGTGAACAAGGTGCTCCAACAGTCATCTAGAGGGACACCTGTGCATCCCTGGGTCCTTGGATCGTGATCGTGTGTTAAAACGGACTTATGTAACAGGAGTTCTGTTGGTATGGCTGCTGTTTTACACAGCAGTGACTAAAAAACTGACCATCTCCACACATCAACAAGAAACGTTTTTCACCTGGCCGTCATGTCTGACTGCAGGTTTATAAACACGTTTTACACGTGGATGTGAATAATGCAGCCCAGCGCTTACTAACGCGCACACGCTGGAGAACTGTCCCGGCGAACGCTGGGTCAAGATTTAGTTTGTAGATCCGATAAAAAAGGCACAGCAAAACATGCTGGCTGTCTAGTCGAATGAGCAGAGTTGCTGTGAGTCTTTCAAGAGCAAATTGTTCAAAGTTCATTTCTGCAACCATTGAGTTAATACTTAGTTACTCACGAACTGTACTTAAATATATAAATAATATATCTCCACTTCTTTAAAGGCATGGATTTGCTGTCTGACACAATGTTTATATTTGACTGAAGGTGTTAATGTTACTGACTGGTTTCCATAAATCAACGCATCTCCATTACTGCGTTTTATCACTTCCTTAGCGGGAGCAATTGCACAGATGTGTATTTCTGAAGAATGGGCCGTACATGCAATCTCGTCCAACGCTGTGGCAACAAACCAGGTGATTTTCCTCTCTGTCATCTTGGCTCGCAGAGCTGTGATCTTGTCTTGCCAGGACATACCTACAGGAAGAGCAAGCCGCCAAAAATGTGACACTGCAACACCAGTTTAAGTAGTTAGAGTGAACCATTTTGTTTTGCTTGGAAACAAAAGATGAGAAAGATCAACATAAACATTAAATACAAATCCAACTAAACATATTTCTGCTCACAATAAAGCCATTCTTCAGTTCTACAAGAATAAAAACAATGGTGTCTTCTTTCTGGGTGGGTCAACTACAGTAAAATAACTGTGCTCATTGTGTCAGTTCTGCACTAACCGGTGTACTCTAGTCCCAATATGCGGAGCTGTGTGCTGGGTCGTTCCGGACGGTCCACCCAGACAGCATCAATCAGATTATCCTGGACTGCCACCAGAGAGTGGCCGGCACTGGTCAGTGCCTTGGACATGTTCTTCCACTGATCTGAAATATGACATCAGAAAACTGTGTTAAGATGAAAAACAACAGTAAAAACACAATATGTTATTTGCAATATAATGCAGAAAGCAAGAACAGTTTCTATGCTGGCTGATCCTGCAGATGTTCAGTTCACTAATGGAGAGGCAAAATTAAAGGTATCTAAGACTATCTAAGAGCAGTCTGCCCCCTCCCCAGACTGCAGCTAACGCAGGTTGCCAGACCAAAGACACTGATCCTCTATGAGGGTAAAATGAGTGCAACAAGGTCTATTTCATGAAGCAGCTTCTACGTTTGAGTCTGACTTCAGTCTGTGCTGCAAAATAACGACAGCAAGACGTTTAATTTGGTTTGTGTCCGTGATTTCAATCCTTGAGCTCAGTGACTCTATACGTTCCCACAGCGGTGTTGTAGATAATGTGTTTAGAAACTTTACAAGGGAAAAAATGTGTGAATTTATACATGGAAAAGTCACCATTACTTGCCCAGTCCTAGAATCTTACAGAGTCCATGAGATTAAAAAGAGAGGGACGATGATGGTGGATATATTTTTTGATTCACAGAGGAAATCAGGAAACTGAAATAAAGACAGACACTCTGGGTACTTCTGGGCTCTGAACCGTCTTTATCTTTCAAATCATCTCGAGTATTTACCGCGTTTTACCACGTGTCTGCTCAACTTCCTTAGGTCGGGCAGAATCTCCGTATCTCCGCTCACTCCGTAATATCTTACATATTGTACCTTTAAGTGTACTCTGTGTCTTAATCTTATTTTATATAATGTAAATTTAAACCTCTAACATTTAAGATTTTTGTTAACTGAAGCATATTTCCTATTGTATTCTAGAAAGAGTACAGTATTCATACTGCTCTGTTTGTCACTGTGCGTCCTGCCTGCCTGCAGTAGTGACACTGATCCACTGCACAACCTACCAGCAGCGATGATCCAAGGATCCACTCCCACTTTGGAGTTCTCGGGCAGGACGCTGATTAGCCAGTCCTCCTGAGAAGGGGTCTCCTTCAGCCCTAGATACGAGACAGAGAGGTAAAATATGCCTGACTTACTGATGTTTAACATACAACATCTTCAGAACCACATGCAGACATAAAGAGGACAATCTTTGTTTTTCCACGCTTAAATGAGGTCGACAGTCGGGCTGTGACTCATGACATTACTAAAAAGCATCTATTATTTGGATCATGTACCACAGAAACACTAAGTGGGACATTACCCATCTTCATAAGGGTCCAGTTGTTGTCCATCTGCTGACTGGCCTGGAGGAAATATCGCCCATCAGTCCACATTGCAGCGTGCTGCTCTGTGACTATGGCTGTACCTGCACGTGACAACAAACAAAGAAGATTTTAATTCAAAAGGAATTTGATACTGGAACGGCGATACTATCACTCTCACTATTACTGCCTGTCTCCTTCTCGTCTGCTATTGTTGTATATTAAGGAGAGGTCAAAAGCTGTTCCGTCAGTTCGGAGAAGTGTACAGTTGTGTAATCGTAGGCCACCTCCTCTGAAAAATACACCCCCGAGGACTTAATACTATGAACACTTTATCTATCCCGTTGTTCTAACTTTTTCCACAGTCGAAATTAGACATTGGCTTCTCAACAACTCAACAAAGATCTGAATGACTTAAATTAAAAAGTCATACACTTTCATGCACACTGCCACTCATATACAAGCAAATCATACCTGCAGAGCCATTGAACCCACAGATATATTCACGTCTGCAGTCACACGGCGCTATGTATTCACTCTGAAAGACATGGGGACAGAGAGGGAGAGATCAGCTTCATTAACAATCAGTGAAAAGTGGCCATCAACCAGTCAGACATTTTAAATGCCACCTTTGCTGCTCTTCTCACATCATGTCTTGGCATGGAGAGGCAAAAAGGGAGGAGCGGTGGGCAGAGGGCTACAATTAATTGCGAAGGTCAGACGAGACGATCAGAAGTGAATCAGGACACACACAAATATTAAGATAGGAAGGAGTAGTGGATGCACGGCCGTGAGCTCGTTCATGTGTGTCTTAGTTTGTTTAGGGGTGACTTTGATCATATAAAGATGCAGAAATGTCGTATGTTGTGTTTGTGATTCACTCACTCACTTACCTGATGTGCATCTCCAGAAGGGATTACGTAAGCCTGTATGGGTTCAGAGAAATATTTGCAGCTCTTCATGGCCTGGCGAAGCAGCCTGAGCAGCTCCCCTGTGATCTTTGGAGACATGGCCGTACCTGAAGGGGGACAGAAACATGACGGAATCGTTAAAGACACTGAATTTAAGTCATATTTCTTTAACGCAAACCTTTTTAAAACAGAGCTCCGGTGCTATTATTGTGAAATCTGTTCAATCATGAAAAACACTGATTTCAAACAACTATCGATTCGACAACAAGTGACGTTCCCTAAATGAACGTAAATCAAAGCCTGATTATCCATAGATTACCTGACTTCTGGGATGCCATGATGACTTCAGGTGACTGGACCCAGACACTGACTGACTACACCTACCTGACTACGAACGTGGAGCTCAAAGTCACAGTCCACACCTGGATCTTTAACCTCATGTAACATGCTGATTGAGCAACAGGAGTTAAATATTAAAAGAATAGATTATGTGATGAGCGTCGGCACGTCTGTGACCTACTTCCAAATCTCATAAAACAAAGGCCAGCGTATACCGTGTGCAGTGGTGAATAAACTATCACTAAACACATGGACTGCTGGGCGGTAAAACTCGCTGTAAGAAAAAATCCACGAACCGACCAATCACGTTGCAGCATTCTTCACCGAGGAGCTCTCCTATTGGTTAAACCCTCAGCACGCGATTGTTTACAAGTTGGCGTTACAGGAGGCAGTCGTGTTTTTATATGTAACCTACAAGCTAGCTAACTAGCTACAATAAAATTAAACATTTACTTTTTGTATTCTGATAAGAAACTACAAAAAAACACATCTTAAGCCGAAGTCGGCGAAGTCGTGTGTTTTATCCAGCCATCATAAAAGGCCAACCATAACACACAATAACTCATTCATTCAGTGTGCAGCCGTTGATTTTAGTAACACTAGAGGGTGTGGTAGCATGCTGGTTGGATATTTGTAAAGTTGCTGGTTGATTTTCGCAGTTTCACAGCTCTAGTTAAACCCTTTCCTTTCCGTTGTGGTAACGGACAACACGCCACAGACTCAGGCGTGGGGGGACCGGCCGTTTCCGTCATTTGAAAACAGTCAACATCCCTCCGTGCTCGCTCCGAGCCACCGGGAGACCGAGCGTTAGCTCCGCCACAGCGCCGCTAGCTGACGTTAAAGTCCCGCCACACACAGCCAGTGAAATGCGGAATACACACCCGGTGGTTTCGTCTTGGAAATGTGTTTCTCGGCTTTAAAAAACGAAGCGCTTCTTTGCCAGCTCGGACCTTGTGTTAGTTTACAGGACAGGAGGCTGCCATTTCGTTGTTGACGTTTGCGGTCACGTGACTGCAGTTTCTTCCAGTAGACGCGGAGGGATCCAGACTCGCCTCTTTTTCTGTGAATAATGCATACAGCACAATGATGAACACAACGACACATCGTGTAATAATAAATATACCGTTATGTTTCACGCACTATGCATAAATACCACATTAGTTCGTGCAAATAGCTCTTTGTCCGGCTCCACTGTTTCTGCCCTAATACACATTTAATCATTTATTTATTTCCCCCACAACAGTATGCAGTGTATGGACTGTTTACATTACTTTCACTTTTATTTTCTGATTTTTTTTTTGTCGTTATCTGTAGCTCAATCTGTAGAAATTTCGCATGGGAAACGGAGGGTAGTGGTTGAAGTCCTGAAGTATGGAGGGTGGACTGACTGAGCTGCCAGGCACTGAAATGCACCCAGGGTGCAGCTGGTTGTGTTTTGGGTGAAATGCATGTAAAACCTTGAGTGAAATAAATCATAATAATCAATAAGGTAAAAATACTACGATAATACATTGTCATTATTGTCCTCCTTCCATATGACATACAATATAATATAATTTGAATAATTCATACGTAATATTTGCCTTTTTTCAGGCAGTTTCTCAACCCTCCATCACCTCCTATACCAAAAAGGGGTTGTATGTTGTAATTAATAACTTCAATAAAGTAATGTAATAATTAACTAATGTTTTATCATTTATAATTGTTTTGAATGTTAATAAGTAATTTTCCAAAATGTCAGATATGAGCAGTAGTCCCTTTTTATCAAAAGACCTGCCGTGTGTCCTGGAGGTGGATGAACTGCGGGGAGATGGATGAACTGCGGGGAGAACAGGTTTGGCAACCCAAACCTGTTCTTATTAATGTCTTATAACTTATATAAAAGCTATAATTATTAAATGATTATTAAAGATTTTAAGCCATTATTAATAAACCATTAATAAAGGTTACACCTCACAAACTCTTTTTGTTTAGTCTTTATTAGGAAGTGATACCAAAATGTTCTCATTTGCACAGTATACAGCAAGAAAAAAAAATTAAAAAAAATATTGGCACAAAGCATAAAAACATTATTTTATTCACAATTTTCCATATATTTACACACACTTGAATGGGCAGGATATATGGTTTATGCATAAATGAAGAAAAGAAGTCTGAAAATGTACAGCATTAACTTCACCCAGCCACTTAACGGAGCAAATGAATAAAATCATTGTTGTAGAAAATGTAGGTTCTATAATGGATATACTGAACAATGAATGAATGGCTTGTTGCCTAAAATGATTATTACTAACAGTAAAATGTAAAATACCTTTATTTGTTGCCAAAAGCTGTAAAAAAGAAGTTTTTATTTGCTTCATAATTAACATATCATCATATGACTCTGTGGGCTACATTTCATGAACATATTCACAGTTTTACAATATGAGTATCCATGTATCCCTGCTGATGTATGGCGTGGCTGAACCTCTGCGCTAGAAATAAGTTGTATGTGGCAGCAGGCAGGCAGCAGCAAACATCAAGCCAATGAGAAGAGTTTGTGGCACCAGCAGCAGACCTGCACTTCCTGAGGGCATCAGGATGAAAATAATTAGACAAGGCTCTGTCTGACTGTATAGATGTCACACGGCGATCGTCTCATTAATACTTACTTGTGCATGAGTCAGACTCTTTGAACTTGCCCATCTTCTCACTGGTTTTGACAGACTTCAGTAGTTCTGCGCTCACATTCCCTTTAAGATGCACACAATATGGCAAACTTCATTACACACATACTGTCCAAGCTGTACACTTAATTGTTACGCTTAATTACTGCAGTTAAGTCTAAAGGCAATTTAGACATCATTAAGTCAAGTGATATTTTATAAATGCTGCACTGTATTTATAAAGTTTCTGTTTCATACATTTACATACAGTAGTAAGTTCAATTTTCCTTGGTTTCACTTGGTTGCCAAATCAAAATTTCTCTTCCTTCAGCACATAAAACATGATCATCAATACACACTATCAGCCGCATGCTATCTGATTACTCGTGCTCTATTACTCTCATGCTTGTTATCACAGCAAAGGAGGCCATCTCAGGTATTATCGCAACAGTAAACTCTCTAGTTTGTGGGAGACTTCTGGGAGCATAAATGCCTGTCCTGTGCCATACTGTGTGAAACCTCTGTACAGACACTTCTCTGTTCCCCAACAGCAGACGAGACACAGAGACATTCAACTCCAGCATCAGGTTACAGAGCAATTTTTGGGGTTTTCTAAAGATTTTCAATGCACATAATTGTTCATTGTCCTGTTGAACACAGCCTGGGCACACACTCAGCCCAAAAAAAAGTGCAATACAGTCTAATAGATCATGTCACACACAAAAACCTTTATGTGTGTTTTACAGAACCTACTAATCCTGGCTGTGTATGCATGGATGCATTATGCAAGTATGCAGCACTGTTTTAAGTCATTTAAGACACGGGTCAAAACCGACCCATAACCGACTCATAAGACATGGTAACAGAAAGCTAGCACAAGAGGAAGGTTAAACCTCACTGCTGTGTTAGGGTTATAAGAATGGTATGGTAATCCCACATCCTTCTTGTATGGTGGCCCTGAGTTGCAAATCAGATTGCAAATCAGTAAACACAACAACAAGTTACAAAACACAACAACAAATCAAAAAACACACCACTTCTTTTTTTGGAAAATGAAATAAAGTAATGGAGCTGTTGTCACATTCTTGCATGCGACTGTTGTGTTGTGTTACTGCAGCATAGTGTGCAGTAACACAACCTCCAAATACAGAATGTCTCTGAATACAGGTGTTGTGTGGTGTCATTCATCCCATTTAAAGGTACAATATCTAAGACTGGACACCGCAACTGAAATTCAAAACACTGGAGAGCAGTCTGACCCCTCCCCAGACTGCAGCTATAAGGCAAGCTGCCAGACTAAAGACACTGAACCTCCATCAGGGTAAAACGAGCGCAACACACACACACACATTAGTGCGACGTTACTTTCTAATTGTTTTCCAGCGGTAAACTTCAGCACAATTAAACTCATCTAGATCTTCTCTGGTAAAAGAAACCACCCACACAACTGTTTTTGGTAACCATCTGAGATGAAAATCGGTGAATTTGGAGCTAAAAGTCTCCGTGACCCGGTCAGTCCTCCCGACGGACTCTAAGACTCACTTCCCGCATGAAAGCAGCCTCCTTCTCGGTAAGAGCCGAGGAGGTCCAGCTGTTGTACCAATGATGATTAGGCTACGTGACGTGATTTCAATCCTTGAATCTATAACTTCCCACAGCGGTGTTGTAGATGGTGTCTTTAGACACAAGGGCGAAAAAATGATGAATTTATACGTGGGAAAGTCAGCATTATCTGCTCCGTCCCCCTTGCCGACCCTACGGTGAACTGGAGTACCGGAAAACAGCCTCCGCCTCCCGCAGTGCGAGCCGGGTAGGTCGGTAACTTTTACAATGTCTTTGTCACTTTCCACCATGCACCGTGGGTCAGGAGCTCTCTCGTGACAGAATCTTACAGCGTCCCCGAGATCAAAAAGAGAGGGACAATGATATTATTTTATTCACCGAGGAAATCAGGTGGAAACCCACTGAAAGAAAAACAGACTCTGGGTCCTTTTGGGCTCTAAATCTATTTAAATAATCTAACATTCACTCCGTTGATCCACTTTATTTGCTTTATTTGCTGTGTAGTTATGAAGCCAGACCAAGACACACAGAACAGAACAGAAGCAGACCAACAGGTCCTTCAAGGCAAATTTTAAAATAAGAAACATACTGACTATCAATAAGCTTGTGTTTCAGAAGAGCATGTTTCGTTACAGTCCGATGACACAACATATTCATTTTATTCAATACAGGAACTAGATTACATATTGTATGGTTTTTCAATAAATAGAGGAAGATGAAGGTTGACCCACACACTTCCTCCTCTTATTAAATTGTGTCTCAAAGCGAAAGCTGTTTGAAAGAATATGTTGTGTTGAAATCGAGGGACACAACAGAACACTACAAAACACTGTGGTGTGGATAGAGGATCATCTGTGATCTTCCTCTATGCAAACCACAGTATGTTTTGAACTTCCTCCTTACCGGATATCATGAAGCTGACTTGCTGACACCTTCCATCAGGTGAAGAGCGCGGAGAGTCAGGCAGGATCGTGACCCTTGATCTATCCAAAAACAGGACATCTGCAACCCTGCTACGGAAGTCGTGTCTTGGCGAAAGGAAAATAAAATATCACCTTCACAGTCACGTAATATGACAAGTAACTGGAGATTAAATCAAATACAGATACGATTTAACTACATCCATTCCGTTGCTCAACACCATCCGTAATCTACACTTTCATTGTAAAACTTCCAACTTTTAACTGCAGAGTAGAATGCTACGATGATTTCAATCAAAATGTGCTTAATCTAAAAGTCTACGCTGCAAATGCTATAAAGACGATGATATAAAAGGATTAAATCACAAGAAATAGAAGTCAAAATGTTTGTAATGCATATTCTTTTCTTTCATTCCACTGATAACTTTGGAAAATACTGCAAGTGCCTGCAAACCTTGCTGTTTCTACTCAGAGATCAGTGTATTAAGTCATAAAAGTCAGCATTCACTGCAGCAGCACTTCTGTAGCATTTATTCTCAGCTGATCCTTCAGGTTCTGCTCAAGGCAAATAATAAGACAAAAGTATGTGAAAATGATATTAATCATGTAGTATGAGTTTTTATTTATTACACCCACCTGCTGAAGGTAGTCACATTGGGAAATATCTGCACTGCTGAGGGGGATTCTGGGAGGATGTTGGCACATGCGATGATGGCGTTGCCGCTCTTCAGCACTAGAGATCTGTGGACCACTGCGATCACAGAAAAACATGCACTGCATCTGTTTTTCCCACATTATTACATAAATCAAAAATCCGTTGGCCGTACAGCTCATAAATTAGAATAGCTAGTCCACTTAAAAGTTTTATTTGAATCTTTAATTGTCACCACTGCTAAATACACATCCACACACATCAGGGTCTGTGTGGTACCTGTGTTGTCTCCGGAGAGCTGGATGATGCTGTCAGTGAAGACTTGTCTCTTTGTCAGGCTGACTGTGCCTTGTCTTGCTGACACCTCTCCCACTACGCAGCTCAAAGATTTTTCTAGTGAACAGCTGGAGCTCTGAGAACAGAAAAAAATGAAGTGAATTACAAAATATGTTCACCACGAAATTGCAAGTTTGCTATGCATGTTACATTTAGTAGTCACGTAGAAGAAGATTTCTTAAATAATGATTTCTAAATGTTGTGAAGATTTTTTTTTTTTTTTTTTACAGTGATCTGTTCAGTCAAGTCCAAGTCCAAGATGTCTCATGCTGAAAGGTTTATTGAAGCTTCATGAAGGAGAATGAAGGATTTATCAGTTTGTCAGCCTCATTTCTGAAGAAGCTGTCCTCACTCGCTGGTCTATAGGTCCCCATGATAATGGCACATCTGTGCCACTGTCTATGTCCCTAAGTGGTCATCAGTCTACAAGCAAGGAAATATTTTTACATTGTGAGACCAATGTAAAAACCAATACATACACCATACATACACCAATACATTGGTCTCACATTGTTATTGGACTCTGTAGTGGCTCCTACATTATGTACCTTGAGATACAGATAGCATCATAAGTCTTCTTAATTTCCTGTAATAGTTTGCGTTTCCCCAATTTAAATGTAGCCTCTCTGACCTGTCCCTGACCTTCATTCTGTTATGGACTTCTATTTATACATTTACCTGAACTTTACCTTCCCCTGCCAGCTTTAGCAACAAAGTCATATTAGAGAAGTGAGAACAGAACATGTGAGAAGTAGGAACTCACACACCTATCTGTTGTGCGATGGAGTGAGACAGCCCTATCCTCTGACCTTGGTTAATATAGTAACGATCAGAATGGTGCCTGCTTTCCTAAACACAAACATACAGCTGATCTGTGTTTCAAGGAAAAGAAGTCAGTGTCCCCAAGATTTAACACTACCCCGACAGTGATCTCAAGACATATGCTTCTAACCCATGTGTGTGAGCTAGAATAAAACATTTCCCGACCTGTAAAAATGCTTTAATTACGATATTATATAAGTACAAATGACCCAATTTGATGAAACTGTCATGTCCTGCTGTCTTTGTGGAGGTGTAGAGGTGACAATGAACTCATCAGGTTTTTAGGTTTAACCTTGCATCCGTGAAATACTTAGATATCAACATCTCCGCAGCAAAGCTCTGCATAAAGTCCAAAACAAATGTAGTTTCCGATTTCCAGAAGTTAAAGAAAATATAGCCTGGCCTCACCAGTGATGTCATGCTGAAGGGATTGAATGTGTCTCCCACATTGCGGCACTCGCTGTTGTTGGCGCCCATACGGTTGATGAATAAGGATGCCACAGTTGCCTGCATGGACAGATAATTTATGCTTACTTACTTACTTACTTACACTTTTTTGTTTAAGTATGAGTTTGTGCACGTACTGTGTTTTTTTTGTCTCTCTATGTGAATGCTGAATGTTTATTTAATTTTTATTTGTGTCAGAAATACAGAGAAAAACTCCCGCACACATTAACAACATACAGACACATTTTTCTAATCACAGGCATAACCTTGTGCCCTCACATTACAGGGAGATTGAATAGATTGTCCTGGGAACCAAGAAACAGACAACAGACAGCAAAACATGTCTGTTTCGGTTTAAACTCTATGCAAATTAGGAGTGGTAATTCTGAGTTCATGTTTCAGGCGTTTCCTCCTCACCTGCTGGCATCTATGGCCTCAGTTGTGGGCGCTGGATGAATCCCATCTCTAACGTAGTGTTCCAACTTGGCATTGGATGCGAATGCTTTCTTATTTCCTGATTACTACCCAAGATATTGTCTATTTTGCTATTCTACTTAGTACGCCCGGGTTCTCAGGTGTCTCAGCTATCCTGTAACCTTTTGCTGAAGGTTTTCTTTCCAAGATTTTTTGTGTGCTTAAAGGGCTTAATTGTTGGTACTAGAGTGCATTTTATGTTATAGTTGATAACTGATTTGGACTTTTGTTACTCTTATTTATAACTCTCATATTTGTGGTGGTGAAAACCTTTTGTCTTTGTGTCAGTGACTGAAGGTCCACCTCCAGGGTGATATCACTGCTACTTCCATCAGGAAACATCTGCTGGCGCTGAGAAGAGAGCGAGAGAGAGAGAGTCTGATATTATGATATTATACAGTGAAAAGAATTGAACGTGTATTGTCATATTCTCATAGTAAGTAGTCATGAGGAATATAGGACATAAAGGCAGTAAGAATGGACACCGGTGGCGATTTATGAATATTACAATAATCACACACTTTCTATTCAGTCAGTTTGAGCAAAGCTAGCAGATTTAGCAATAATTCCCCAGACTAGCATTTATTCCTTGATACTAGCCTCTTTGGAGATATTACAGGCTCTTTTCCATAGCTGTAGTGCACAAGCTCAGTATGGGGCCTCTGGAGGGCGGCTGACAGAGACAGCTGTTCGCTTAGTGAGCTTCCTAGTTCAGGGGGCCTGTAGGTTCCCACTAGCCATAGCAGGCGGATGTTAAGCTAAGCTAATGATCTCACCCCTGCTTCCCATAGCCGAGTGTTGCAACCCACCACATAATGCATAATGAATTCACTGTCAGCGCAGCAAAAATACTCTGTCATGTTTTTGTGGCAGGTTGGCTCCTGATAAGTTAGCTAGAAACCTTGTATGTGCTCTGTGGCTATCAGGGAAAACCATCAGAAAACCAAATTCGTATCTTATGTGCTGATGATGGAGTGTTTCTTTTAGTCATCAAGACCTTTGGAGTGAAGAAACACTTTCACTATACATTTCACAATATCAGTGTTGAAATATATTGCTGTCAAGTTAGGCCAAGGAGGGTGATATTTTCAGTGGTTATCTGTCCCTGCCTGTATCCAGTGATAATGTCACACAAATCAGGAGATGGCTATTATATTTCTTCACACCATCTTTCCAGCTAACCTAACCTCTGGGTTACACCTAACTTCTGATTAAATGGAATGTCACAGCAAGGGCTGTCCTTTGTACATAAACAAGACCCTGGGATGGTGAAATTTTTATTGCTCAAGATCAGCTTGCTAAACTGTGTGACACAAAATTTAAAAAAAAAATGTAAATGCAATTTTCATCAGAAACTTGTAACATCTAATTTCTGCAATTTAAAAAAAATGTACATGGGGCGGATGCTCTACCATCTGAGTTAAATGATGCCCCAAATTGATCTGATATATCGCTGGTTAGTTGTGAGTCCAACATCTCCGTACACTTAACTACTCTGATAAGATAGCATAAACACAATAATAAAAAGCCACTGTATTAATTACCCTTTAAAAATAAAAAAATTTCAGGTTTGATGTTCATGTAACTTCGAGATTTGGTGTAGTATGTGTTTATTGAGTCAGAGGAAATGAAAGAAAATAGGATTGTGTTGAACAAAATAAATGAATTAATATCCTGATGCAGTACTTATGGAATGTTAAACTACATATATGCAAAACAAACTACCATTCATGGAAAAGACTTTGGCTGTTGTTTGTTCTTACCAGTCTGACTGACCCAGTTACTGTACCATTGAACACAGCTGTGGCAATAGTCCATTGTCCATCTGTATCTCTGTCGGCTGAGATGTCAGCACAGCGCATTCTGTAGAAGAAACACACACATGCACAAAAACACAAAGATGATAGGATGAGCAAAACATATCCAAATCCTGCCGGGTTAACGTTTACAATCTTTCACCCAGTGTTTTTCGAGTCATTCTCTGTGAATGAGATGACATGACAAGGATATGACTCCATGGCCAGGTCTGTTACTGTACCAGAGGATCCCTCAGGGTGATGAAGGTGAAAGATCTCCTAATACTGCAAAGGCATCAGTGACTACTCAAACTACAGCTGATGCTGTTTTATGTAAGCTGCGTCTGTATCATTTATAACGTACACAAAATGACAAATAGAACAAATATCAAAGCATTTATGGAAAGAGTTAGTGACTAAAGTTATCAGATGTGGATATCTTGTGATCATCCCGAATATATTTCATTATACTTTAATTTTTTTTTCTTTTTAACTGTTGGTTTCTGCCACTGTAATAAGCACAAACATATAAATGCCTGCAGGTTATCACCTTGATCCATTGGAGTAGTGAACCACCAGTGATCTTCCCACTATGCTGTAGGGTCCAGTTAATGGCATGTCAGGATCCATGTATGAGGCCTGAGACTGCTTGAGGTCAAAAAGCATCCCAAACTTCCCACTGATGTCACCAATCTCATACTGGTCCACTGTGCCAGTTCCAGGTGCGGGGCTATTTGATATGTTCCAATTAAAAGGGTTGAAGTGGCCAAGGATGTTTGCGTTGGAGCAGGGGCTTACGCTTCCAGGTTTGATGGGCAGTATGTGAACGTGGTAACCCCCAGCTAAGGAGTTCAAGTTCATCAGCTCCACGTTTATAATTGTGGGGCTTCGTGGTACTGCCTGGGAGAACGACACCTGGCCATTGGATGTCCCAGGGCCAAACCAACTACCTAAGCTAGCTTTGGTGACCCGCACCATTGTGATGTTGGCACAAGCAATCCTTGGCCCTCCTTGTTCTGCTTGATGGATGACTACAGAACGGCCAATAATGCCTGAATTGGGCAACCAGGAAGTGACATCAGTGAAGAAGTGTTTTGCTTCCACTCCACCCACGTTGGGGCTGAGGTTGATGGTGCTGTATTTGTTGGAGAAGTCTCCCACCTCACAGGATACGGGACTGGACGGACCACAGTGGAGGGCATAGCTCGCGTCCCTTGTGTTAATGTTAAAGGGGGTTCCAATGTCCTTGTGTTGTGCTGCAGCGTCTTACATCATCATCTCTCTCTGAGCTGATGGGGTAGCTGTGAACATGCCAGTTGTGGTTTTTGGTTGTTGCCATTGTGGGATTTCCATATGACAAATCCATGAAGACAGATACATCAGATAGAGGGAAGTTCTTCAGCTGGGTGAACCAGATCTCACCAACCACAAGGTTCTGAAATCTAGCTCTGGCTACGATCACTTCACCAGGATAGCCGATGCTGGCACAAGCAAACCTGGCACCATCGGTTCTGTGTATTACAACTGAGCGACCTACAATGCTGTTCTTTCCAAACAAAGGGAGGTTGAAGTCTGTGAACACTGCATCCACCTCATTTTTACTTGTAAGGAACATATGCTTGGCACTGAGGTCACCAATCTCATACTGATCGTGTGTTGAACCAGGCACTTTTGGGTATGTTGGGTCCTTTGTGTTGACTCCAAATGGATTCCAGTGGCCACCCACATTATCATTTGAACACATGCTTGACCTGACTGAGGGGAGAGGAAAGTGGTGGACATGGTAAGGTCCGACTTTGCTTTGTAAGTTAGTCAGGTTTACCCTCAACTCTGTCACATCAAATGGGGAAGCCTGACGGAAGCTGAAATATCCTTTGATCCCTCTCATGTTCACAATAGCACTGACCTGCTTCTCTTGCACAAGGTAAATTTGAGCACACTTGTAACTTGACTCCATGCGAATGAGAAGAAAGCCATTGTTCTTGTTGAAGCTGGTCAGATCTAGACGGGATTTCTCAGGCTGTAAGGGGGTTCCGACTTTTAGGACACCCAGTTTGGTCAAAGCAGAGGTATCTAAGCTTCCCAGAAGAACACTGCAGCTTGCAGCAGTGCTTGTAGATCCAAAGAGAGTGATATTGCTTCCTGAGGCATTGACCTGACCGATTGTGACGAGGTCTCCTAGCAGCCTGGGATTAGTCTGCCCTGTGTTAAGGCGGATGTAAACATTACCAGCAATGGGACCTGTGAACCTGGCCTGACGACTCAAGACCGTTTGACCTTGACCTACAACTGTGCATACTTGAGTGCCGTTGCATGTCTGCAAAGTGAGCGAGAAGTCATCCAGGTTTGAGTATTGTTCGAAGAGGCTTGACACGTTGATGGTGACAGCGGAGGCCGGATCAGCTGTGAAGGTAAAGACGCTGGAGCCAATATTTGCTTCAGAACAGGGTTGAGCATAATGGCCGTACATGACAGGGAACTTGCTGAGGGAAAAGTTAAGTGAACCACAGAATCCAGCGCCGGACACGTTAACAGTAGCCGTCTTGGAGCTGGAGTTAAACTGTACATGCCCTGTGACACCTCCCATGTTCAGAGGTGCCAAAAACTGAACACAGGAAAAGGAATCTGAAAAGGATGACAAAAAGGAGGTGATGGGAGTAATCTGGGCTGTTACATTCGTTAATGCACAACCCTCCTGAAGAACCAAACATCTGATGATCCTGAAAAACGCTCAGTCGCATTTTCTGAATGTTCAGTTGCCAGTGTTTGAATAATATTCCTACAGTATAATATCTGTGCATATTACAATTTTGTTAACATTAGACAATATTTAGATAAAGGTTTGGAAAGGCTTCTCAGCATGGATAAAGAAAGCCAGAATTCCTTCAGACATGCTGTAAGACATGAAAGAAAAAAAAAACTTAGAACAGTATGCTATATATTATTTATATTATATAGAACATGATTTTTGCGTCATCAGCATAACTGACAGACACAAGACGTCTCCTACTTCACTGAAAATCCATTCTCTGTGTATGTGAAATGTGGGAAAAATGAGAGTTTGAAATTTGAATAACATTTTTTTTTTACTATTAATACATTTTTTTTTTTAAAGATCAAAGATTTTTTTGGCCTTTCCAAGCTTTATTGATAGAGACAGCTGAAGAGTGACAGGAAATGTGGGAAGAGAGATGGCGAATGACATGCGGGGAAAGAGCCACAGGTCAAGATTTGAACCCAGCAGCACATAAATAAAGTAATTACTGTATACAAACATAATATTTAAGTGAACAATTAAAAGCTGCATGCAGGTGTCCAAAAGAAGTCACGTTTTCACCCAAGATATTGTTCATACCCCAAGTATGAACAATATCAAAATCAATTTCTGTATAAGGAATTTATAAAAGTGTCCGGAGGATGAAGTAAATAATATAGATGAGAGAAAACATGTTTAGGGTGAGCAAAAAATATTGGATATGGTGTAATGGTGGAAAAATTATGCAAAGTAAGTTGTATGCAACTTTTAGTTTCTATTCTGTTTTTGGGTTTTTCTTTGTGTAAGGGTGTTTCTTAGTTTCATTTCAGTTCTTCTGCCTGTATGGCATTTGAGGTAAGAGTTAATAGTGGAAATGATACTTTCACAATGTGACTGCAGTCCTAATATAAAGTCACTATCATCCATTTCCATTGAAATTCTTCTCAAACAGGTTATCTGTGCAATACAGCGAATATTAGCAATGTTTTGTAACCTTTATGCTGCACATGTTATAAACCGTGTTTGTAGTATGCAATGTCAACTTTGGATAACTTAACATTAGTTATTCATAAGAACTAATTCATAGCTATAAAATAATATAATCAAGGACACAGGTAACTTTTAACTCAGAAGGTTATAAAACAGATCAACCCATATTCTTGAGCATAGAGCCTTAAAACTTTGAGCCAATGTACTAAAACTGATTAGTTTCAGGGCAGAGACACAGAGCTGGAGTAAACCTGGAATCTGGATCAAGGTCGTTTCTGTGAACCACATTTATTTTGGAATAGACCACCTGAATTTGAATTTAAAACAACCAGCTAACAGGATAATCCTCCTCTCTGGAATGTCTCCCTGGTCTGAGAAATCCATTTGGTAAAATATCTGGTCGCTTGCACAAGATAAAACAAGATGCTGAGAATTGTTTGTATACCATTTAATCCAGGGGACTACTATCCACATTAAATCAGAAAATTGTGCATACTTTACTGTACTTGTAGTTAGAGTGGACTTACTGATTTGATCATTTAGTTTCAAGCCTCTCATTCATTCACAGTAGGGCATGCAGTATGTGCTACTAGTCTGAAAAAATTGAACATTATGAACAGAACTAAACCCAGCAGCCTTTGGTCACGTGCTAATGAATAACAGAGTGTCTGTACATTTTCCAGTCAGAGGGCAAGAGCAGCTCATAAACACAACATCAACCAGGGCAAAAAAAAGCTAGTGAGTGAAACAACCATCTGCTGGAAGAAGACCTGCAGACTCTCTGTTCTCTAAAGCGCATTAAAAACCCACAGCACAGACCTCAGACTATTAAATACATAAATAATTACACTTCAATTCCACGTGGCACTTTATAAAAAAGTCAAAAATGGAAAATACTCACCAAGTAAAGAAAACAGCAGGGCAGCTGTCAAAAGGCACATGTTGGCAGCTGTGTGCAAAACACACAGCAAGAGAAAGGGTATATTTAGAATGAAAGGAGACTCAGGTTTTTAAAAAAGTCACGGAAATCCTCACTGAAGACTGAAACAGTTCAGTTACAACACAAGAAGTTTAGTGACAGCAAATGACAGAGTGAAGCATGAGTGTGGCCGGTTTTCAAAAACTGTGCAGACTCCCTTGTGCTTCTGTTTTTCATCTGCAGCCTGTCTGTGTCAGCCTGTGATTGGATAAAAGGGTGACAGCATCACATGTGTGGAGGCAGGGGGCGGGAGGAAGAATATTTGGCAGACTGGATGGTGGGTGGAGGTGGCCTGTCCCTGTCACGGACATGCATATCTCAGAGTAAAGTATGGGTTGGGGAAATCACCTGTTTGATCCTAGTTTTCATGTGTTCAAACAGTCTGTTGGGTTTCAGTTCAGAAAGTATTTATTTGTTGTTCACAGATTTCATTTACTATATTCAACATTGATTTTCTTACCTTCTTGATTTTATGCTTTGTAAGATAAGATACTACTGTGCGCTGTACAGTATTCAGTTGATTTACAGTATACTGTATTATTATTGTTTGTTCTTTGATAATTTCATGTAATAAATAAAAGCAAATGCTTCAACTACAACTTCATTATTATTACAGTTATCCCCAATTTGGTTTTGCTGGCAGACATGAAGCACACGGGTCACAGCAAAACACTGTATGACAATGAAGAGAAGCAAAGACATTTAAGCAATAGAAATATATGTTTATAATAAAAAAAGATAATAGATAACAAATATTAACAATAGGTCGGGTAGATCAAACCGAAGATAGAAAACATGGAGCCAAATGAACTGTTGTTATAGGTGAGATGAAGTTCGGGCCTTGTGTTGCGTTAAATATTAATTGCATCATTTAATACAAAACATGTACACGCATGTATGAGTGTGCTTGGTGGCACTGAAGACAAAAGAAGGTTCACATTCAGGCTCAGAGCCACACAGTTTCACGTTTCTTAGTTGGACACCGAGGTGCGGTGCCAGGGGCCCATTCTTCTCGTTCCCATTTTACAATCCTATTTCTGCCGCCTTCCTCTTTCTCCTCACAGAATATGCTTCAGCTGCCCTTGTGACAGTGCGGAGAGAGGGGGGGAGAAAAAAGGATAGAAAATAGTAACTCGTTCTAAGAATAGCAGCCCAGTGGCCCATCATTGTGTGTTTGGGATAGGCCACGCAGCTATTTACACATACTGGAGGGCCTTTGAAGTAGGTCAGGTCCTTCACTTGGCTTGTTTAGTGTTTAGATCACTGATTGCAGCGGGGAGATGGAATCGTGACGCGATCATGTCTCTGTCGCTGCACGTACACACAGGTTTGCTGTCTACACACACACACACACACACATGCAGGATATTGGCACAGAGAGCAAAAGACTGCAGAAAATGCAAACGGGTGCAGATGCTGTGGGTGTTCACTGTTTCCACTGTTCACCTTGGAAAGCCTTTAATGTCTTAAAAATGTATGCGGTATACATTTAGCTGACACGCATAATTCTATTTCTGTTCTTCAATTTGAGGTTACATGTACACGTCATGTAGGGAGGACAGGATGGACAGGATCAGGTTAGTAATGGCAACGGACTGTGGAAGTTATAATTATCAGTAAGATCACAGTTGAATAGAATTCAACATGCGAACATGCAGGGCTGTCATTTATTATATTATCACACTGGAGAATCATTTACCCAAAATTGCTATTTTTTTGTCAATCATTGACTGAACGACACAAAACGCACAAAAAAAGAAGGATTTTTCTCCTGGTGACAAAGTTTCACATGAAACTAACAGACTTCTTATCGTGTCTTGAAAGCACGAGGAAACGTATCAAGGATGTCAGGCGTGTTTGCCAGAGGATTCTGAGAGAAACAGAAACATATTACATTACAGAGATTAAATATACACATCGGGCCATTCTGACTATGAGAGGAGGGTACTATCCACTATCTAACAAAAGGGGAACTCTTTTTCTCCCGCGGCTTAAGAATACAGAAGTAGCGTGCATAGCACATGTGCATTCACACGAACATACACATGCTGTTGCCCTCATGCGTAGATAGTTTCTAGATATCCTGCAGTCACAGGCCACTTTGCACTTCCTGCAGAGTCAAAGTGTAATGACGAAGAAGAGCAACATATTTTTATTGGCTGTGCTAGTTGGATGGAATCTGTGTCACCCAAAACAACACAGGTTCTAGACAATAAAGGCAATCATCTGTTTGGAAGTGACTTGAATCTGTCACGATTAGCTGCCTGCATACTTTGATTCGGTTTTCATAAGATGCTGAGATATGTTCATTCCTACGAAGCTGATCGTGTGACTTGAAAATAAGCATACCTGTTTATATATAATGACTGGTTTGTAAGCAGCTTCTGATGGTTACTGAATATGCGCCTCTGGTAGATGAGGTTTGATATTTTTATTGAATTCACTGAGCAGAGGGACAATTTTAAAACCATGTAAAATGTTCTGTAAATCTGATCACGTTTTTTCAAGTTTAAAAAAATATGAGTTTTGTTAAACTTTTATCAGGTATGATGATGACATGAAGTCGACTTTTTATTACCCAGTGTTGTCCTGCTTATAAAGTCCTTCTACTGATCAGTCTTACTGTCTGTGTTTAGCTGGTAAGACAGGTAGTTCATGTGTTGAGAGAATTATGGCAGTGATGAACAAATTTTAAGGCATTTATATTTATAAAGTATTTATTTGTGGGCAGCAATTATTATTATTAATTGTCTTTCTGTTCTTCATTTGAGAGTTTTACATGTACACATGTCATGCAGAGAGGACAGGATAGACAGGATCAGGTAGTAATGGCAACGGACTGTGGAGAAGTTACAATTATCAGTAGATCACAGGTGTAAAGAATTTAACATGTGAACATGCAGGGCTGTCATTTATTATATTATCACACTGGAGAATCATTTACCCAAAACTGTTATATTTTTGTCAATCATTGACTGAACGACACAAAACGCACAAAAAAGAAAGATTTTTCTTCTGGTGACAAAGTTTCACATGAAACAGTAACAGACTTCCTTATCGTGTCCTGAAAGCACGAGGAAACGTATCAAGGATGTCAGGTGTGTTTACCAGAGTATTCTGAGAGAAACAGAAACATATTACATTACAGAGATTAAAAACACTCATTGGTGCCATTCTGACTATGAGAGAAGGTCACAATATACTTTGTCAATTGTAACTATCCCAGTCGCATCAACAGGTGTGACACAGAGAGAGAGAAGGTACTATCCGCTATCTAACAAAAGGGGAACTCTTTTTCTCCCGGGAGCTTAAGAATACAGAAGTAACGTGCGTAGCACATGTGCATTCACACAAACGTACACATGCACACTTAGCTGTTGCCTTCATGCGTAGATAGTTTCTAGATATCCTGCAGTCACAGGCAACTTTGCACTTTCTGCAGAGTCAATTTGTAATGATGAGGGACAGCAACATATTTTTTAATCATGTCATATTTGGGTGTGTTAGTTGGGTGGAATCCGTGTCACCTAAAACAACACAGGTTCTAGACAATAAAGGCAATCATCTGTTTGGAACTTGAATCTGTCAAGATAACCTGCCTGCATACTTTTTTACGATTCGGTTTTCATAAGATGTAAGAGGTATGTTCATTCCTACGAAACTGATTGCATGGCTTGATATTTTTCATGTCATATTTGGGTGTGGTAGTTGGGTGGATTTATGTGACTTAAAACAATGGACAAAAGAGGCACTCAATTGTCACTTTAGTCTGTCAAGAGCAACTCATCTAGCTACGACGTGACTCATTATTCCAACAAAGAAACTGTGTGGTTTTTTTTGTATGAACATATTGTACATACTAATAATGAAGTTAAGACATACTGTCCTTTATTACAGTACAGAAATACTTGTTCAGAAGTGTCACATTCTTTGCTGATGTCAAACGCAAACACTCAGAGTTTGGTGTGTAAAGCTGACTGCCTCAGGACTGGACCTATTTGATCTGAGTTTTTTATAGTCAGGTATAAGAATTAAATCTGCTCTACAATAAAATAAAACACAAACTGACAAAAAAAAAAACCCCTCTCAGATTCTATTTGTTACTGGCTCAGCGTTTAGATTTTTACATCCACTGTCCACTTTAGACACGGTATGCCTCTTTATTTGATATGTGCTCATCTGATGTCTTCTTTATGTAAATTTTTATCACTGACACACACCCTGTACATGCTGTTCATAATATATATATATATATATATATATATATATATATATATATATATATATATATATACTGTCATATCCACCTAACTCATGTACATATAGCAACCTGCAACATAAATCATATTTATTTTAGCATCGTTTGCACTGTGCACCGTTGCAATATTGTGTCACTCTCAACAAAGGTTATTGTTGTTCATATATACGTAATTATTGAAGCTGAAGATAAGACTATAAGAGAAAGAGAAGAGAGTGTGACTCGGCCCTGGGGTCCAGCAAAGGTGCCAACCTTTCAGACATGGCGTGCATATTCTCCCAGCTGAGCTACCAGGATGTCCAGGACCTCTACATGGTAGTTTAATGTTTATGTTTACCTTGTCATGTTTATGCCTATATCTGTTTAATGTACAATGAGTAAAACTATGAGTCAGATTTTTTGTAGGTGTATGCATGTGTCGATTATTCTACCATGATGATTGATTTTGTGTGCTCTCCACATAGACAATATAAGGAAGGTTCCTCATGTACAGGTTGGACACTGGCACCTTTCAGACCACTAGATGGAGGCAGTGCAGCATATCTGATATTTACTTGGCCCGTAATCTTGTTGCCTGAGCCTCAAGTAGTTCACTCTTTGTACAAAAAAATGCTAGATTGCATGGCAGCATTGAGCCACAATATGCACCATTAACACAGATACTTATATAGTGTAGCGAGAACACAATGCATATTAGGATGTAGCCTGGGAGATAGCATTCATGACATTCCATTCATTTATTCTAACCAGGTAGGCTATATAGCGGGCATCACGGATTAGCGGACTCCGGTCCGGATCCGGACCGGGAAATGGCTCTGTCCGGACCGCGACCACTGGCGAAATAAGTAGTCTTTTCCCCATAGAGCGGTTTTTGAGCGCACATAGAAATTTACCGCGGGCGCTGCTACTATAGTCAATCCGGTAAACTCGTGCCGGGTAGCCAAAGGACACCCTGCAGGGAGAGCAAGGCTGAACGCAGACATGGCTTGTTCTAAAAAGAGGAAAGTAGATACTGAAAATCGTTGTTTTAATGATGAATGGACAACTAAATATCTGTTCAGTCTCCCTGCTGGCAGCTCCAAGCCTGTTTGCTTAATTTGTTCCGAGACCGTGGCATTGATTCAAAGTGGGAACTACTTTTATTTATGATAAGAGATTGAATATGTGTCTAATATCTCGCAACTTAAGTAAAAACTTAAACAATTAGTTACTTTTTAAAAATATGGCCATGACCTTTCGCTCGGACCGTCTACTTGTAAATGTAATAACCGGACCTTGGGGACTTTTAATTGAATAGCCCTGCTCTAAAATCAAACCAGTGAAACACAGAGTGGATGACTCACATGTGAAATATTCACAACACTTAAAAAATAATTTGGACCAAGCTAGCTCGCTTCCAGCCAGCTAGCTTGACTTACCTGTGACTCACCTGTTCGTTGTTCCCTCGATGCTCGTCCGTGTTGAAATCGGAGAAATTTGACGGAAATTCACGACGAGAAATGAACGCAACGCAACGGACGGGTTTGTTTGGTTTGTTTGTTTGGTTTGTTTGGTTTTTGAGTTTTGAGTTTCAGTTTTAGGTTTGTGTTGAGTTTTTGCATTACCTCAGGTTGAGCCGGGGTTCGATCCCACGTCTCCACGTTGGCGGTCGGCGTCCTTAACCACTGGACCATCTTCAGTACCGATGAAGCAGAAGAACCAGGATCAGACTGAGGGGAGGAATCATGCTGAAGATTCTCCTCCATCAGTCCTGATAGAACTGCTGAAGAACATTTCTGTTCTTCACTTTGTCTGTCTCATCATGGAGAAGGAAAACCACGTCTCCATGTCCTTTTTGGACCACATGGTCCACTGAAGCTGCTCCTCATGGCCTCCTGCAGCTTCACTGCTCCTCATGGCCTCCTGCAGCTTCACTGCTCCTCATGGCCTCCTGCAGCTTCACTGGTCCAGTGGGTTAAGCACATGGCACCAACTTCCTTTTTAATCCAGAAGTCGTGAGTTCAAATCCCGCTCAGAGCAGCACTGAGCAGAAGTGAAGGTGATGCAGCGTCCACTCTGTTTTCTGTATTCACGTTTGGTCGTGTTCCTCAGATCAACCTGAGCGGACAGAAGACGAAGGCAAACAAAAATAAAAGCAGGTTTGGTCATGTGATCGTCACATGATGGAGGATGAAGGATGTTTCCTGAATTCTCCTTCAGGGCTCAAGACAAAAAGTTTCACCGTCCTCCTGATCCACATTCAGCCGAGAACACGCTTCATCAGTCAAACTCTTCATGCACACCAGGAGAAGTGGCAGATTTACTATTTTTATCCGGGTGGAGCTGGAGGAGCTGGTGGAGCTGGAGGAGCTGGAGGAGCTGGAGGAGCTGGAGGAGCTGGTGGAGCTGGAGAAGCTGGAGGAGCTGGAGGAGCTGGTGGAGCTGTCAGAGTGCAGCGAAGGCTTCAGGTTTGAGCTCCTGATGTTTGTGAACAGAGGCAGCACTGATGAACCAAACAGCCCGTCACACAGTCTGAACCGAGACTGAACCAGGTCTGAACCGAGACTGAACCCGCTCAGATCAGGGTAAATGGACCGGGCTGAACTGTGACTTTGCCACTGCAGTACCAGTTTTAACCACTAGGTGTCAGCCTCTACCTTCTTTTGGACAGTGTTCCAGCAGTGTGGAAGTTTGGGGGATGAGGAGGAGGAGGACGAGTCCATTATTCAGAGGACAGAAACATGTGAACTGTGTTTGTCCACAAACACATCATGATCAGATGTGGCACTCAGAGACATCCTGTCAGGTCAGACTTGGGTTGTGGGTCGTAGTTCTTCAGGTTCTTCAGGTTCTTCAGGTCTGTGTCACTGCTTCACTGTGATTGGCTCATTTAAGTAAAAACTTAAACAATTAGTCACTTTTTTAAAATGTGGCCATGACCTTCGCTCGGACCTTCTACTTGGGCAAAATGTAATAACCGGACCTTGGGGACTTTTAATTGAATACCCCTGCTATATAGGATGGCTAATATGTGGAATACCAAGCATAGCCTATATTTTTGTCCAAAATCTACATTTACATTTGTTTAAAGGTCCAGTGTGTAGGATTGTTGCAGATTGCAACCACATGAATTCTCTGAGAGTAAGTACAGCCCTTTATTGACGTTTCCCATCACAATATTTTTTGCATAAAGAAATGAGAGAGAATGGAAAACATTAGTTCTTCTCTTCTTTGTTAGTGGTGTATGTGGACACACAGTCCACAGAGCAGCATCATGATGGAGAGGCTCTTGCTTGTCTTGTATCTCTCAGGTCAGTGAATTCTTTGATCACATTTAACAGTGCTTATCATTGTGCCATACTAAAGAAAACATTTGTTTGATCCACATTGTTTGATCCCTGTCGTCCTCAGGCTGGCACATTTTCTCCTCATGTCTCCCCCATCAGTACCACTTTGTCGCTGATCCTATGAACTGGACTGAAGCTCAGACCTACTGCAGACAGACATACACAGACCTGGCCACCATTGAAAACAGCGAAGAAATGCAGCAACTCATCAACACAGTGTCATCTTCTCAAAGGATTTCTGACGTCTGGATTGGTGTCTACAGTAATGTCAGCTGGTCTGATGCTCAGACGTATTGGGGGACGAAATACTTCCCGGCCATTGTGAGCAATGAACAAGAGAAGCTCAGGATATTGAATATATGGATTGAATTGTTCAAACAGCGTGTCAGTTACTGGTCTGATGGGAGTAAATACTCATTCAGTTACTGGTCTGATGAGAGCAAATACTCATTCAGTTACTGGACCAAAGTCGGTATCCCAGATACCTTTGTCAATCCCTTATGTGGTGCGGCAGCCTTGAAGTATTCAGGAAGATGGAAGTTTTCCCTCTGTGGAACTAGATTACCATTTGTCTGCTACAGTGTCCCTGCACCTCCTGGTGAGTATTCACCGTCTATCAGTGGAAGAGAGAATTCTGCATGATATTAGAGAACAGCTTGAACATATTCAACAAACTGAAAATCCAACATCATGCCCTCATCTTATATATCTGACATCTTTCACTTTATTTTTCTATTTTTGTTAGTCTGTCCAATGTGACGTCACTGTAAACTTTGTGCTTGTTTTACCTACAAGCTGGTAGAAAACAGTTTTCAGTTTTAACTTAGTAACATCACCTGTTTGTCACAGGCGTCCCACACATGCATGTACATTTTTATCCTCTCTGGCCTCAGGCCATATATACTGATATCCATCACTCTTTGGGCAAGTACAAAAAGTATAGAGTGGAGTTTGCGTATTGTTTGATGCTACTAATAGACGGATACCAATTCTGAGCAGTTATGAAGAAGACAGTGGGAAAGTAAGTAAGTAAGTAAGTACAAGTACAAATGTAATCTACTGAATACTTGAGTCCACCTTTAATGTAGTTGCATTTTACTTGAATATTTCTATTTTCTGCTACCTTTACACCACAACCCAGAGGTAAATATTATACTTTTCATTCCACTGCATCTGAATGATAACTTTGGTTCTAGGTTACTTGATTTAAATTAAAAATACATAATATGATCAAATTAAATAAATAAGACTTATTTATAAACACATGAACGTATTCATTCATCAGTATCTATAATTGCATAATATAATCCATACATAAATATAATATAAATATATGGTGTTCATACTTTTTTATACTTTGACTTAGAAGATTTTGAATGCAGGATTAAACTCATGCTTTGTTTCTCTCCTCATTCTGTGTCTACACACCAGTCATGAGGAAGGTAGTCAAGCTGAGGATAAAAGCGGGGGACTTAGGATCTGCTGATTTGAATAACCCTACTGTGAAAGCAGAAATCCTGAGAAAGGTAAAGTTCCACAATCCACCCTGACACACAAGCCCATTCATAGAGCCAGGTCAGATGTAAATTATTATTATTATTATTTGCAGAAGTTTGCATTTCTTTCTTTATTTTACCTGTTGTGTGCTGTGCCTCTACAAAAATGGGAGGGGCATGACTGTAAAATCCACAAAACATAGTGTCTGCTTTGCATTGTCATCTCAACATAACAAACAATAACTCCTACATGTAGATTAATCTAATCTTACCTAACCTTCTAACCTTTCTAACCTTAGTGGTCATGTGATCTAACTGCAATTGAGACAAAAGTTTGTCTGGTGATCACAAAACAGCATTTAGTCTAAAACAAACAACAAGTAAAAGAAATAAAATAAAATAAAAAGTGTAGAGATGCTCTAAAAATGGCTATCGTTTGTGTTTCCCAGCTTCAGGACAGACTGAAGGACAAAGGAGTGAGTGGACTCACCCTGAAGTGGAGAAAGCAGCCTGATGGGAAAGTCTTCCACAAGGAGGGAAAACAGGAGAAGAGAAGAAAAAAGACTGAGCTCTGAAGTTGAAATGTTCTCGTTTGTATCTGTAATCCATGCACAGAGTAGACTATGACTGTAGCGCTGAAGCTCAGCGCGAAGAGTTTAATCCCTCATCATTAATATTACTGTGTGCAGTGTGTTCATGAAACTGAATGTCCTTCAGAATAAAACACATATATGATATCCTCACATGTGAAGACAGAGTATCATACCAGTATGTGAAAGAAGGAAGGCGGGCAGACACTCCAAAGACAACAGTGATAAGAGAGAGACAGAGACGGATTTGAATGCAAGTGCTTCAGGTGAACAAAAAGTGAAGAAATAAGTAAAAACTAAAAAAAGATGCAGGATCTGGCTGTTAATTTAATTGAGTAGCAAAGCCTATTAAATAATAATAATAACATATTATACCGCAGTTTACTGCCTCTTTGCATTCTGCAATGATAAAAAACTGTAATAATAAAATTGAATCTGGTCTAATTTGCAGAAATAATTGCATTGTATATGATACATATACAGAACAGTGGAAATCGTGCGTCTCGTAGGTTTTTCATTTTTATTATTTCACTTCATTTTATTCTTGGTATCATCTTTTCTGTAAACACAGAAAATCTTTCCTAGGGCGCCAGATTGGACTGCTGCAAGTGATACTAAGTGAGCCAGAGAAAGAGGCATTTGGGAGCTCTTTGAAAAGAGCTGGTTAAAGGAAAAACACAACACTTCTTGTACTAATGAATGTTGTATTAACTCCTGCAAAGAAATACTCTTATGTATGACACACTGGACCTTTAAAGCCTGTGTTGTGGAGTGTCTTCCCAGCTAAAGATAGCATACCCTGTCTCTGTCTGAACTGGGACAAACATAAATAATACACATCAACAGCAGCCCGCCTAAATCACGTGTGCTCCGTGTCAGGCAAGGGATTTGCGAAAAAATGCGCCCCCCGTTTCGGAGAGACACATTTCACTTCCTGCCACATTGTGAGCCATCGCTTCCGCTTCAGCCGGCACAGCAGATCTACAAAACAGGCGCGCTGCCTGCTCCAACCAGCAGGGAGCGAGTCAACACCATCATACCGATTTGGACGCCGGTGAAAAGCGCCGCGGCGCAGCGTGCTCGAAACGGAACCATTGAATTCAAACCGTGAGCTGGAGTCAGGAAAGGTCCGAGGACACTCCGGGTGTTTGTGCAGGACGACTGTCAGCAGCTCCCCTAACCCGGGACCCGGCGATCCTCACGGGAGGTATTTGTTTGAGTGCGTTCACATGTTTCGCTATATTTCGTACGGATGCGTCTCGTTGTCTTGTGGTTGCATGCCCTTGCCTTGCACTGCTCAAAGCTGTTCATAAGTTCATGAGTCATATGCTGCCACTGTGACCGGAGACACAGCGCAGCCTTTAAATGCCTTTATTGAGCTGTCATAACAATGATTAATAAGGTTTTGTTCGGCAGCTTGTAAAAACATGCAATCATGTCCAGGCTTTAGTTATCTGAGTCATCCAAACAGCTGCACCGATGTTTGCTTGTAGTCTTCAGCCAGCATGTCAGCTGTTTTTTTAACATCATAAGGACACTGTTTGCTCTTTTGTTACATGACATGAGCACTGATTTATTCTTCTAATAGATCTCTAGGTGTGTTTACAGTGTGTGTCACGCTGTATTATCGCATAAAAGTAAGAAATCTGCAGCCTGTTTTCTGTCAGTCATTCTGATTTAATAGCTGTGATTTTTAAAAATGGTTTATGTCAGAGGGGGAAAAACTCTGGAGCTCTGCAGGCTCCGAGCGGGTCAAGTTCAGGGGCAGCTACGGCACAGTACCCCCTGCACCTGACAGGGATCCACTCAGACTGTTCACTGATGCTATGCTTTTGTGTCAGGGCGCTTTTTAAGCAGAGCTTAATGTCCCTTTCTCCTAAGAGAGCCAAGAGATGAGCTAAACCCTTCCAGAGGGGAAAGTCGCAGCAGCACAAGAGAAAAGTAAAGACAGGTAAACCATTACAAGCATGTGAAATAAGGATAAAAGCAGAAACTATACAAGATCAAGAGCGGAAAGGGTAAGCAAGCATACGAGCGTATCATTTCTCACATATTTCAATGAGATGTACAGCGATGAAGGCCGAAAATAAAGAAGCCTCTCTAAAGCTCGTCGATGCTCCCTGAGCAATGAAACAATGTTTTTATTTTCCGTGTCCCTGCGTCTGATTCTTAGTTAACTTGCTGTCAGTGACAGTATATTCTTTCTTACTAAAACCATGAGTCGGCGAAGTAAGAGCCCTTTAAGTCTTACACGTGTGTTGAACTGCTAAATTACACGGTGTGAAAACAACGCTCACAGCTGTTTCACATCAGGTTCAATTACTTTATCTTCTGTTTAATTTGCAGATTCGTCTCAGGATGCAGGGTTATTTTTTCCATAAGCTGAAATATCCACAAAGCTGTCTGTTAAGTCATTGTATTATTCCTGTTGCTGGGTTATAAATCATAATTAATAATTATTAGTTCCAGCCTTGTAAGAGTTTTGGTATTCTCACACAGTGTCACGGAAACCTTTCACTTGTAGTTAATGTCATCAGCTGAGCCTGGTTACACACTGATGTCAACAATCAGTGCAGCCAACAGTGCCTAATATTATCATTATTATTATTATTATTATTATTATCATTATTATTATTAGTATTATTATTATTATTATTATTATTATTATTATTATTATTATTATTATATCATCCTTCTGTATTAAAGCTTTAGCTAACTGATTGTCTTCCCTGTCTTTCTTCTGTCTTCTCGCCTCCGCACAGTTTTCCCGCCTTTTCACCATTTGTGTTTTCATTTTTTCCCCCTCTTGTCATACCTCCAGGTTCTGCAGATCAAAAGCAGCGTCCCCCCTCTTCCTTCTCTTCCTCCTCAAATCACATGTTACCCGCGAGCACCTCCTCACCACCTCTGACTCCTAGACATTTCTCAACCTGTAATGACTCTCTGAGGATATCCATTTCCACACCAAAGCCTGGCCGTCAGAACTTAAAAAGGGCCCAGACAAATATGATAATTGTCTCCAAAAGGCCTGTAGTCTGACATACTTGATTTTTCATTTCTGCCCCCCCCCCCCCCCCCCCCCCCCTTCCTTTCATTTTATTCTCTGAAAAGCTGTGAATGTTCACCATATGGAGCTGAAATCTAAAACGGTATTCCCCTCATTCTCTCATATACTTGGCTAGGAGGGGGGCCCTCATTCAACACCCTACAGGGACTTTCTATAAGTGAGCTATTTAACCTGGAGCCAGTGACGGAATAGATAAAAAATGCAAACATACGCCATATTTACTTTTCCTCCACCTCCGCACATCCTCTTTGATCTAAAACTCCATCTTCTTTCTTGATTTGCTCTGAGTGCTTCTCGAGGTCCTCGTGAATATTGCAGTTGCTTGGGACTCGAGGGAGGCGAGACACTGAGGTTTCTGGCTCTTGTAGCGAGTCTTAGTTGAGTAGAGGAACATTACCTACTCCTCAAGCTTGATTAAAGTTATTTACATGTATTAACCATCAGCTGTACAAAAAATGACACCAGTCTCTGTAATCTAACCCTAACCTTTTTCCAAATGATTAATGATAACGCCATTTCCATTAAAGCCCCAGCACATTCCCCTAAACAGCTTGTACTGTCCAAGTTTCTTGCATTTTGGGTTTAAAAACCCGAACTCTTATCTCTATTTCCTCCATAAATGATATTTTGTTCTGCAGAGACCCTCTACTATACCCCTTTACCCTCTAGCACACTTGGCTTCCTTTTAAAGCCGCCCTCACACTCCATACTGATACCTAAACACCCAAATGTCATGCCCTTTAGTTGCTCTGCCCACATGAGCTTACAAACCACTCCAAAACTGTGTGACACAATTGTGTTTGGGGAGGAGGCATTCCAAAATCTCCGAACGTCGACCACTGACTTGCCAAGGAATTTGTTTGTGATACTCGTGATGAAATTATATTGTGCTGTCCTTTTTATTGGGATGTTTGCATGTATTTAGTACAAGACCATGCAGCTGTGTCAAAATAATGCACCAGCCAATCAGACTTTAGTGTTCTCCACGTCCATATAGCATTCGTTATCGGCCTCTAGTGTTGACCTTTGCAGCGCTCGCAGAATAACATTTAGATAGCGCTGAGCAGAGGCGAGTCTTTTGTCTCAACACATCTGCAGCAGCCTCTCTGCCTGAGCTGCTCTCTCTCTCTTGTTTATTTTCTCTGCCTTAATGAATGGTTTTATAATAACCCGAGGCACGATTAAGCTCAGCTAATCGTAAGATCCATGCCGAGACGCAGGAGGCGCAGTGTCCATCGCGGCGGGGGAAATGGACTCACGGCCGCTGCAGATTAATAACAGAGTGGCAGTGAGCGGTCGAGTGGGTGCAGTCTGCAGGGACTGTTAATGAGGCGTGTCCATAGTAAGACTTGATTGCTTGGGAATGTTTTGGGGGAAATAGGAAGTGAAGAACAGGGTGGAGAAAGTATTTGATGAATGTAGTTTTTTTTCTTTAAAGATGCGTTCCTTTCCTTCCTACACTCCTTACAGGTGTGTAGAGGAAGATGGTACACATGTGCCTCAGTTCCTTTTATTTTCTGGCCTTGATACCTACTGGAAACTTTATTTTTGCATCATTTCTTAACTGCGTAGCACATTACACACACACAAAAAAGTGTGTGTGTGTGTGTGTGTGTGTGTGTGTGTGTGTGTGTGTGTGTGTGTGTGTGTGTGTGTGTGTGTGTGTGTGTGTGTGTGTGTGTGTGTGTGTGTGTGTGTGTGTGTGTGTGTGTGTGTGTGTGTGTTGGTGTTCCTAAAGCCATTTAAAATGCACATGGCCCAGTGAGTTTGAACCTGTCCAGAGGACAGAGATGACTTCATCATTACCTCACCCTGCTCTGCTAGAGGACTTATCAAAAACATGTGGCTCCACTCTCCCCGCACACACACAAATTGATTGAGTCTTGGACTCCAATGTTTTTCCTTTGTTGGAGGACGTGTGTGTTTGTGCGTAAGCGGGCTTCATTTTATTATCTTGGATTTTCTTGTCTCTCTCTCTGGGTTTTGACTTCATCTGTCATTTATTTGGCTTGTTTCGGTGCACAGTTCTGGGTTTGGTCAGACAGGGCCCAGGCCTGCTCGGTTTTAGGATTATACACCGCGCCTGAGCGCTTCAGCTTGTGTGTACGTGTCTGAGGCCAGATAAAAAACAAAACAGGCATAACATTTTATTAACCATATCATTACGCACCCGTACAATACAGTGCTAGCATCTGTCAGGGTAGCTGTTTCGCCCTGTTTCCGGTTTGGTGCTGAGCTAAGCTACCTGGGTACTGCTGTAGCTGCATATTTACTGTGCAGACATGAGGGTGGCAGTACATTTGAATTCCAAGGATGGAGGTCTTATGAAATTAGAAATGAACATGTATCGACTCCAATCCACTGATCAGTGTGATTCAATAGGAATGAATGGATAATGCTGTCAAATGTAGCTGTATTAACTCTGATGCTGCGTCATTAAGATAATTTGCTGCAACATGGTTGCTATTTTATTACTATTGTGTGATGTTTGTTTAGTTGGAAACGTGTCAGTTCAGGTCGGCTATTGATGCTTATACGTTGTACATTTTTTAATCAAGTGGTATTGAGCTGCGCTGCTGATCTGCAACTCTAGTGTTTTATTTTTTTATGCTCTGATTCCCCTGACTGAGCGAGTCAAGCAAAGCTGAACAGTGTCTTGTTTCATGCTATTGTGCATCCACAGTTAACGTGCTGTTTGATGTGATACATGTGTGGGCCGAGTGTTTAGATTCCAGAGTTGTTTGGTTGCCAGAGCCAGAGGTCCCAGCGGGGTGGGGTTAGAATAACCTTATTATACACTTGTGGGCGGATGAATTACTGAAAGCATCCGTCCTGACGTGGCGCACAGCTGACTTCTGTCCAGCTTGGGGAAGTGTGTTCATGCATGCATCGTCACTTTGCATGTGCATGTGTGTTGACATGTGTATGCGTGTCTGTTCGGCACCGAGTTCATGATATGTTTGTGTTTGCACAGGCCTTTTTCTGTCTCTGTGTGAGGAGGCGTTCCCTGGCGGACCCTCAGCTCCGGTCAGCAGTGGGTCTTCCCATGCAGCGAGAAGGCGTTTGCATAGATATTAGAGTGGAGTAACCATGGCAATGGGGTCAGCTTCTGACCATGGGAGAAGGAGAGGGGCCAAGGTTTGGGCCAAATGAGCTTTTGAAGCAGACAGCGGCTCTTTTGATCGCAACGGTCGTCACCTTATTAAAGTGTCTCTCTGAGGGTCAAACATTTGAGTGTAGGAAAGTTCAAAGTTGATTGTCTGGAGTGTTCATGAATGATGAGTCTGAAGAAGTGTTTTTTTTTTTTTTCTTTTTAAACTTTCACTATCCAGTCATTGAGTTTATGAACTTGTGCAGATGTGAGCTTGAAAATCACAATTCAGTCATGTGGAAATACCGATAACAAAACCTCCCATTACTGCGCCCCGAGGGTCTACATTAATATGGAGATTAGAAATCTTCCAGGTCACCTCCTTAATTAATGGACTGTCATTTTGCATATTTCCTGGCAATACTGAGTGTTTGTACTCATTAGCCAATGTGAATCCATTCTTAACAGTGTGTTCATGTGAGGTTCATTTATAGCTGAGGATGTGTGGCGACCACGTGAGGAGCTTCTGTGGATGCCTTCGTTACGGGTGTTGATCCCCGTGCTGTGAGGGGATCTTGGAGAGCGTGCACGTTCACTATTTCGGAGTGTGATGGAAAGCTCACGTTGCATGTGCGTGTGTGTGCATTGTATCTAAATCAAATGATACTGCCTGCTCTTCTCTTTTCTTCTCTCTATTTCTCTGGTGTTTTATTACCCCGCTATAAAAGTCCCACAGAGCAGCATAACTCTTCTATACATACACACAGAAACACACACACAGCTTCTGCCCTGAATCCTGCAGTGACCTTCATTCAGCTCAGATGATGTGCGTGCACTCTTTATTTTGCCATCATTGTATGGAGCGATATATCACGCTGTAACTGACCGTCCGTGTGACGATCGCGCTGGTTTGTTTTGCTTCTAAAGGAGCGCTCACTGGAGTTTGGATGGACAAAACATGTTGATGTCAGGACTGTAATAAAAATAACATGTGTTAGCACTTGCTGAACTAGTTACATTCTTGGTTGGTTGAACGCCAGCTGGGTATTTCTTTTTTGAACACCGTATCACAACCAACCACCATATTTGAATGTGGAGGCTTTTATCAGTTGCCGTTGTTTTATTTAGTATTTGGTGTTTGAGGTGTGAATAATATAACCCTAAATTAGATTTAATCATCATTGTTGTTTTTTAATGTTGTTAATGTTGTTGTTGTTGTTTTTTTTTTATAACAATATGACCATTGAAGACATGTAGCTGCTGGCTGCTAGTCGGTTGAACCTCTTGGTCGATATCACTGGTTGTTGTAGCTATTGTGTAAAGTGACATTGTGTAACTCTGCTACCATAAAATAACAGATTTTAAATCACTTTGTCAATACACTGACGTGTAGAGTCTGTGTCATTTCCACTCCGCACAGTACATCTGTTTCTGCATTATATATATTTTTATTATGCACTCTGGGTACGAACACCTGAAAGAAGCACACGTTACATCACTAAGTCACAAACCACCAACTATTTCACAGATTTTGGTGAAACTGGATCATAATTTATGGAGAAAATCGTTCAGTTCATAGTCGTAAACGACTATGAACTGTAGCTCCTGTTAGCTAATGTTAGATCAGTTTGTTAGCTGGGCTGCCCGGACTGTGAGCTCAGAGGACCCAGGGGAGTGTTACTGTTTGTACGACAGGTGATTTTGGACCACCAGAGGAGGAAAGAGGACGTTTCCTGCCTTGGGGCATTGGTGAATGCAGTTGGGTGGTGTCATTAGGGCCCGAGCACGCACTGTGTGCGAGGCCCTATTGTTTTTCAAATGTTTATTATTTTTAGGGCCCGAGCACGCACTGTGTGCGAGGCCCTATTGTTTTTCAAATGTTTATTATTTTTTTTATTAGGGCCCGAGCACGCACTGTGTGCGAGGCCCTATTGTATTTCAAATGTTTATTATTTTTAGGGCCCGAGCACGCACTGTGTGCGAGGCCCTATTGTTTTTCAAATGTTTATTATTTTTAGGGCCCGAGCACGCACTGTGTGCGAGGCCCTATTGTTTTTCAAATGTTTATTATTTTTTTTTTTATTTTTTTTTTTCTCGTTTTTCCTAAAAGTAAATCGCATTTTAGACGGCCTATATGTACTCAAAAAGTTGCGAAAATTTGCCTACCCCCCCAAAGTCGGGCGTAAAATTACGTATTTTGGGGGTTTCGCACATGGACGAACAAAAATGGCTCTACAGCGCCACCTAGTTTCAGTTTTCGGAGCAGCCCCCGGACACGGTTTCATCCACGTGTACGAAATTTAGCGGGAGTATGTAAGATACCGAGCCGCACAAAAAAGTCTCTTGGTGACCCGGGCTATATCGAAGCGTATGGCGGCCATTTTGTTTCAAAGTTGGCGTTTTCAGTCATTTTCAGTGGTCGTATTTGAACGAACTCCTCCTACAGCTTTGATCCTATTTATTTGAAACTTGGCGTGTGTGTTCTTGAGGCCTCGACTATGAAAAGTTATCAAAATCGTGAGGTTCACATTTACTGCGTCAGAGGGGCGGGGGCACGAAATTTGGCGTTTTGGCGTGAAATTTCGACGTGCTATAACTTTGCCAAAAATACTCCAACCTTCATCAAACTTCTGATATATAATGGTAGTCTGGCCTAGAATACATTTCCATAAAAATATTTGGAGAATTTCACAGCGCCTCCTACTGGCGACAGAAAAGACCACTTTTACGAAATGACGTCCAGCTAGCAAAATATTGACCATATCCACCTCAAACTAGGTGTAGATGTTGTCAAGGCCTTGGTCTTGACATCTGAGAAATAATTTCAACGTTTCATCAGAGGGCGTGGCCGTGACGGCGCGTCAAAGTCAAGCGTGCCGATTTTTTCGACGAAAAATGGAACTCCATTGACTTTTTGGCTGTGTTTCAGGCAAAAGTGTTGGGCTTTTAAATACTTTGTCAGAGCTGTCTGAAACTTCTTGTGGTAAATAAGAGCAACATTATGCAAAATTCGGCTGCATAATTAATTAGGGGGCGGGGCAAAATCGCTCTATAGCGCCCCCTTGAATTTTTCTTTCAGGCAGCCCCGCCACAGTTTTGGACACAGAGCTATGAAACCTTAGCCAAATTGTAGAACATGGCAAGACCTACAAAAAAGTCTCTTGGAGCAATGGGCTAAAATTGACAGGAAGCGAGATATTTAAGAATGAAAATCACCATTTTTAGTGCATCATTCTGGTTGACAAGGGGTCTTATTTGAACGAACTCCTCCTAGGGATTTTATCCAATTGACTTCAAACTTGGTAGTTAGGTTCATATAGACTTCCTGAGTAAAAGTTATCAAAATTGTGAATTTTGATGAAAGAATGTGGGCGTGGCGCTACGTCAGATTTGACCGTTTGTCCCGATTCTGGCTAATGTGTGTGTTCGATTGAGCGAAATGCTTTGAAAAAGGTTCGCGCGTCTTCCGACTGGTGCCTTCCGACGTGCCAGCCGTCGAGTTGCGTGGGAGTGCGAGGGCCCGTTCAACGCTGCTTGCAGCTTTAATTTTTATTATTTTTTTTCTTTTTCTTCCCCAAGTAAAATCGCATTTTCGACTGCCTATATGTACTCGAAAAGTTGCAAAAATTTGCCAACCCCCCCAAAGTCGGGCGTAAAATTACGTATTTTGGGGGTCTCGCACATGGACGTACAAAAATGGCTCTACGCGCCACTACGTTTTCTCGTTTTCGGAGGAGCCCCGGACACGGTTTCACCGCACTGCACGAAATTTAGCGGGAGTATGTAAAGCTTACCGAGCCGCACAAAAAAGTCTCTTGGTGACCAGGGCTATCGCGCAAGCGTACGGCGGGCACTTTGTTCAAAGTTGGCGTTTTCGTGGTTTTTGGGTCATTTTCAGGGGTCGTATTTGAACGAAACTCCTCCTAGAGCTTTCATCCTATCTGTTTGAAACTTGGCGTGTGTGTTCTTAAGGCCTCGACCATGAAATGTATCAAAATCGTGAGGTTCAGATTTACTGCGGTCAGAGGGCGGGGCCACGAAATTTGGCGTTTTTGGCGTGAAATTTTCGACGTGCTATAACTTTGCCAAAAATACTCCAACCTTCATCAAACTTCTGAGATATAATCACAGTCTGGCCTAGAATACATTTCCATAAAAATATTTGGAGAATTTCACAGCGCCTCCTACTGGCCGACAGAAAGACCACTTTTACGAAATGACGTCCAGCTCGGAAAATATTGACCATATCACCTCAAACTAGTTGGAGATGTTGTCAAGGCCTTTGGTCTTGACATCTGAGAAAGAATTTCAACGTTAGATCAAAGGGTCGTAGCCGTGACGGCGCGTCAAAGTCAAGCGTGCCGATTTTTTCGACGAAAAATGGAACTCCATTGACTTTTTGGCTGTCTTTCAGGCAAAAGTGTTGGGCTTTCAGATACTTTGTCAGAGCTGTCTGAAACTTCTTGTGGTAATTAAGAGCAACATTATGCACAATTCGGCTGCATAATTAATTAGGGGGCGGGGCAAAATCGCTCTATAGCGCCCCCTTGAAAATTTCTTTGACGCAGCCCCACCACAGCTTTGGACACAGAATTATGAAACCTTAGCCGAATTGCAGATGAAGGCATGACCTACAAAAAAGTCTCTTGGAGAAATGGGCTAAAATTATCAGGAAGCGAGATATTTAGTCATTGAAAATCACCATTTTTGCTGTTTTGGCCGGTTGAGAAGGGATCATATTTGAACGAACTCCTCCCAGGGATTTTGTCCAATTGACTTCAAACTTGGTAGTTACGTTCATATAGACTTCCTGACTAAAAGTTATCAAATCATGAGTTTCGATGAAACGGCGTGGCCGTGGCACTCCGTCAAATTTGACCCTTTGATACGACCTCCAAACTCCATTTGCTTTTTGGTCTGTTTTATACGGCAAAGGCGGTGTTGCTTTCATATATTTCGTCAGACCTGTCTGAAACTTCTTGTGGTTGTTAAGGACCGATATTATGCATCTTTCGGCTGCATAAAAAACTTAGGGGCGGGGGGGGTAACTTTTTCCCACAGCGCCCCCTTGAACTTTTCTTTTCAGGCAGCCCCCGCCACAGTTTTAGACACACAGTGATGAAACCTCATCTGAATTGTAGAGCATGGCAAGACGTACAAAAAGTCTCTTGGAGCAATGGCCTAAAATGAACAGGAAGCGAGATATTTGAGGATGAAAATCACCATTATTTGGGCCCGAGCAAAAAACCATTGTTTTTCGTTTGGACGTTTTCTTCTCCTAAATGAATCGCATTTTTGACGGCCTATATGTACTCGAAAAGTTGCGAAAATTTGCCTACCCCCCCAAAGTCGGGCGTAAAATTACGTATTTTGGGGGTCTCGCACGTGGACGTGTAAAATGGCTCTACGGCGCCACCTACGTTTCAGTTGTCGGAGGAGCCCCTTGACACGCTTTGATCCGCGTGTACGAAATTTAGCGGGAGTATGTAAAGTACTGAGACGCACAAAAAAGCCTCTTGGTGACCTGGGCTATCGCCAAGCGTACGGCGTGCACTTTGTTTCAAAGTTGGCGTTTTCGTGGTTTTGGGCTCATTTTCGGGGGTCGTATTTGAACGAACTCCTCCTAGAGCTTTCATTCTATCTGTTTGAAACTTACCGTGTGTGTTCTTAAGGCCTCGGCCATGAAAAGTTATCAAAAGCGTGAGTTCCAGGATTTACAGCGTCAGAGGGGCGGGGCCACGAATTTTGGGGTTTTACCATGAAATTTCCACGTGCTATAACTTTGCCAAAAACACTACAATCTCCCCCAAACCTCTGATGTATAACGGCAGTCTGGCCTAGAATACATTTCCATAAAAATATTTGGAGAATTTTCACAGCGCCTCCTACTGGCGACAGAAAAGACCACTTTTACGAAATGACGTCCAGCTCGCAAAATATTGACCATATCCACCTCAAATTAGGTGTAGATGTTGTCAAGGCCTTGGTCTTGACATCTGAGAATAATTTCAACGTTTCATCAGAGGGCGTGGCCGTGACGGCGCGTCAAAGTCAAGCGTGCCGATTTTTTCGATGAAAAATGGAACTCCATTGACTTTTTGGCTGTGTTTCAGGCAAAAGTGTTGGGCTTTTAAATACTTTGTCAGAGCTGTCTGAAACTTCTTGTGGTAAATAGAGCAACATTATGCAAAATTCGGCTGAATAATTCATTAGGGGTTGGGGCAAAATCGCTCTATAGCGCCCCCTTGAACATTTCTTTGACGCAGCCCCACCACAGTTTTGGACACAGAATTATGAAACCTTAGCCGAATTGCAGATGAAGGCATGACTTACAAAAAAGTCTCTTGGGGAAATGGGCTAAAATTAACAGGAAGTGAGATATTTAGTCATGAAAATCACCATTTTTGCTGTTTTGGGCGGTTGAGAAGGGGTCATATTTGAACGCACTCCTCCTAGGGATTTTGTCCAATTGACTTCAAACTTGGTAGTTACGTTCATATAGACTTCCTGACTAAAAGTTATCAATATCATGAATTTTGATGAAAGAATGTGGGCGTGGCACTCCATTAAATTTCACCCTTTGATTCAACATTCGAACTCCTTTGACTTTTTGATTGTTTCTTAATCACAAGCTGTGGTGCTTTCATATATTTTGTCAGAGCTGTCTGAAACTTCTTGTGGTTATTAAGACCAAAAAGATGCAAAGATCAACTGCATATGTAATTAGGGGGCGAGGCGAAATCGCTCTATAGCGCCCCCTTGAATTTTTCTTTGACGCAGCCCCGCCACAAGTTTGGACATAGAATTATGAAACTCAGCCACATTGTAGAACTTGGCAAGACCTACAAAAAAGTCTCTTGGAGCAATGTGCTAAAATTGACAGGAAGCTAGATATTTAAGAATGAAAATCACCATTTTAGTGCATCGTTCTGGTGGACAAGGGGTCCTATTTGAACAAACTCCTCCTAGGGATTTCATCCAATTGACTTCAAACTTGGTAGTTAGGTTCATATAGACTTTCCTGAGTAAAAGTTATCAAAATTATGAATTTTGATGAAACGGTGTGGGCGTGGCACTACGTCACATTTGACCGTTTTGTCCCAATTCTGGTGTTAGGTTGACCACAGGAGAATACAGCATCAAAGAATGACCAGGCAGGATAGTTGTGTGTCCCAGACGGTTTCTTTATTGTGCAGACTCTCCAGCATGGCAACGTTCTCCCTTCATCATGCAGCAGCAACCACCAAAGATAACAAAATGGCGCCTTATATATGGTGCCCACCAAATGAGGGAGAACCCATTTGTCATGCTGAAATGGCTTCTTCTGAGAACACCTTTTTTTAACATATAATTATTCCTATAATCATTTCCACATACCCCCACAACACATACATGTATTTACAAACACAACAATATTCCAGTTTTAACCCATTAGCTCAACAAAAAGAATCAAACTCTCAACACTCTTACTAATCTCCAATTGGCCAATGAAACATGAAAAAATATATCAAATGTGCAAATATGCAATGTGCAAATTGTAACGTGTGCAAACCCAATAAACTTCTCTACTAAAGTGCCTGTGCCACTATTAAGGTTCATGTATCCTGGTTAAAGTGCATAGTGCAATGTTTCCCCCAACTCCCTCTCATGCTCCAGGGAACAAAGTCCTCTTCGTAACATCTGGTTAATGTGTGTGACCTATTTTAACAAAGTCTTTCAAGGGATTTCATCCCATCTAATTGAAACGTGACGTTGAAAAATGGCTCCACTCCATTGAAAAGATTGAAATAACAAATTGTCAGTAAACATTTCAGCTGCGGGGTTAAATGTCTTTGTCAATAAAACACATAGGAGACTTTAAGTTTGCTTAAGAATAAATATGTTTTATTGAATGTACAACAAGTGAATGACTTATTAGTAATCTGTATGGAGAAAGAGGTGAGTGTTTGTAGATGAATCAAGCAGCCATGGACAGGAACGAAGGTTTCATTGGGTGTGTGAGATAGAGCAAGGACGAAGAAAGTCATGTCGGCATACTGACAGGTTCCTGGAATATAGGCAAAGAGAAAAGTATGTTAAATAAGAGTATATGGATCCTAAGAACAAGCAAGACATTAGATTGACAGTTTAACATACACAGTCAGAGGATGAGGACAACATTGGAGGTATGATCAGGTATTTGATGCCCAGTGGTGCAGGAGGCTCAGGAACAGGTGTGATGAATCCAGCTATGCAGGCAGGTGAGTGCATGATTTCCCCAACTGTATACAGAAACACAGACTGACAAAATAGACAGACAACACCACATAGGGAAGGGGACAGAGGGCGAAACAAAGGGAGGGAAATGGTCCTGTACCTGATCGTAATATGTGTGTATGTATTAACCTTAAGAAAGCAAGTACACCACAGGGGGTTTATGTCCATCTCATAAATGTGTGAGTGCAAATGCAGGGCCTATAGATGTTTGAGTTTACACAGTAATAACACAAAATCTGCAAGAGCATATAAGTCATATTATATAATACAACAGGTATTTCATGATCTGTTTAAGGTTAACAATTAGTAAAGGCATGCAGTTATTAACATGTCTTATCATAAGTTACTTAAGTAAGTCAGTCAATAGGAATCATGTAAGTGGTTAGTATTTCATAACATAAATCAATGCGTTATATTTATAAATATTGTTAGTAGAAAAGTTATGATGAGTTAGATGGTGACAATATAGCCATTATATTCTAGGAGACACATGTCATGCAGTGAAGGTGCAATTACATAGAGAAGAGTTGATTGAATCAGCTGAGTTAGAGTATCCATTAGGAAACGGAAACTTCATGTTTGCATCATTTGTCAAATACAACTCAACCTATCATTAATTGTTATGAAATCATCAACATGCAATATAACAGTTATATTTGACTTAGCAGCGATAAATTCATATCATTAAATAAATAAATAAATATATAAATTCATCATAAATAAATATATATATAATAAAATAAATGAATATATAAATCTCAGTCTTTGTATCAAATACATCCCATTCTATCAAGCCAGACTGTGATGTGCTACATTTTTATATTGCAGTGTGGAAACTGCAATAGTCATGTTTGACTTAGCAAAGATAAAGAATTTGTTGTGAGACAAACTCTCTCCTTACCTCCGTTGCCAAACACATCTCACCCTATGATGTACAACTCCATTTTCCCATGAAAGATTAGCATAGTTAAGATCCATATTTGACTCAGCAGAGATAAAGAATCCATAGTGAAATAGAATCTCTCCTCCACCTCCTTTGCCAAATACAACTTAGAGACTAACTAGCAGTTATATGTTGACAACACTGTTATCAGTTCCACATGTAAATTCACACATAATTGCATCATGATCGCTGAAGTACGTTTGCAGCACTACACAGCTCACATCAGAATGTGTGGTTTTAACATACACATGATCAATTAGTGTTCCCTTTGCTGTTGTGGCTTCTGAAACATGCTGAACAAAGCCTCTCTGTGTCATAAAGTTGCAAAAAGTTTTTGATGCAACCAGGTTTTCATTGAAGTCTCCCATGACAGTAACAGTTTCACTTAGTGATTCCATGTGCTCAAGCAACTTCCCAAGATTCTTTGTAAAAAGAGACATGGGATACGATGGCGGGCGATAAACAACTGCAACCAAGATTTTGTTTGCAGTAAAATTGTATATCAGACATTCGATATTGACAGATGGTATTTGTATAATGTCAAAGTCCAAATTGTCTGAGGTATACATACCAACACCACCATGTTGTTGGGCTTTGATAGCCAACAGTCTGGGGTCACTATAACACACATTCCTAGGAACACTATGAAAATGATAACCGTCAATGGTCACAGTTTCAACTGAGGGACTATCAGACAACCATGTCTCTGTAACAGCAACGCACTGAGGCTTCAAATGCTGTACACACAAAGCCAGGTCTTTTGCATGGCAGCTTAAACCATGGACATTCATTAAAAAGACGCTGAAAGCATTTGTTCCACATTTGTATGTTTGAATGTTGTTAATCAAAAACGGGGACATGCTGTTGAGTGCCTCTTTAATGCTGTCTTTACAATATATGGCTTTTTGTTCAAAGTCCTTCAGAACCAAACCAGATAAACTTCTGACACGGCTTAAAGCAACATATGCCTGTCCAGCTGCAAACACTCTGTCTAACGACACTACAGCCTCATCAATAGTAAGGCCCTGTACTTTATGTACTGTACAAGCCCAAGCAAGTTTGAGGGGGAACTGACGTCGCATACCACCTTTACAGGTGACCCGTTCCTCTTCAGCATCAATGCCAACTGAGGCTGTGTCAACACCAGGGGGATGTGCACAGCGTTTCCTCCAGAGTTTGCCAATGTCAGCATTGTCAAACTTGATGTAGACTTTAAGAGGAAACGTTTTACCACTGTTTCCATAAACAATGTCTGTGACTGCGCCACACACCCCATTGACTAAACCGTCAGCAACATCAATATTTTTGAACAACATGACACGGGCTCCTTTCCCCAAAAGCAACTCTTCCTCCAAGCAGGTATTGCGTGCATCGGAATGATGACCCTTTAACAACACAAGCTTGCCTGTTTTTTTACTATTGATATAATCCTGAGCACTGATACAGACATAATCAGGACATGTTTTCAGAAGGAATTCCAAATTATGTTCACTGACTTGTCTGTTGGTCGGAAAAATATGTAGAGCAGAGCTCTCTTCACCGGTTTCACGAGACTTAAGGAGTTGCACATCACTACCTAACATCGCAGTGCCCTTAGAGTGTGTCCTCACTCTGTTCAGCAGTTGAGCAAATTGCTCGTCTTTTTGCCGAACAATTGTGTTTAACACTGCAATGTTGAATACACCAGACCACAAATCAATAGCCAACATTTTGAACATAAAGTGGTTTCCCACGCACTGGAGGCAACTGAAAGAAATCTCCAACAGCAATGATAGCTATTTACCAAACAGGGAACTGTCGCCTATTTGTTTAATTTGGCGTAACCTTCCATGGATGTAAGCCAATAGATTATGATCAACCATGGATATTTCATCAATTATTAAAATCTGCAAGCTACTATATTTTGCACGTAAAGAGTTCAGCTTCTCCTCACCCAGAGGTGTGTATGGTATGCGAACATCTTTGCCAATGCTAAATGTACTATGAATAGTAGTTGCATGTAAATTGTATGCGGCAATCCCTGTTGGAGCAGTCAACAAAACACAAATGTCGTCTGGGTGACGACACACTGGTGCTAGAATCCTTGTTGCCTCATATTGAATAGCCCTTATTAAATGGCTTTTACCAGTGCCAGCACCACCTGTAACAAAAATGTGGAATGGGTCTGGCTTCTTTCCCTGAGCCTGCTGCACACACCACTGTCTGACTTGATTAAAAATACCCATCTGCGTCTCATTAAGAGAGCGAAGAAACGCCAAACCGTCACTTCTGCACATGATGGAATTCCTCTTTTCCAAATGACCTGTCTGCTCTCGCTGAACAGCCAAGTCAGGGATATGTTCTGGCTGTTCATCATCGTTGGCTTGTGTTTCTATTCTACGCATTTCCCTACATTCTAACCTATCTAGTTCCTGTTCAGGGCACAACTCACACCAGGCATCATCAACAATCCCATCATTGTTGATTTGCTCCTCAACATTGTCTAACTCTTCGCTCTCTACTTCAAATGTGCTTCGATTTCTGTCAACCACAGATTTGACAGATTGCATCAAATTGTCAGCACATCTCACCTGGCCATTCAGATAAAAATCTTGAAAGGTTTCAAAGCCTACAGGTTTTAGCTGCCCGTCTGTGTAATATGGCATAAACAACTGCAGAATGCTTTGATAAAACAATTCTGGCTTTTTTGTTTCAGAGAACCGCACAGTAACGCACAACTGCAGGTTGTGTGCGGGTTCTTTTCACAATGTAACCACAATCGTTTCCAAGTTGGATTTATTAACAGCAGTTTCGTTTTTTGACAAAACGCGATACTGCGAAGCAAACGAAGCCAAACACATGTCTTGAAAATCAACGCTACCTGGTCTGTTCCTGTATCGGTCCACAAGGTTTAGCATCCACATGTCATCCGCACTAAAGTTATCTGAGGAAGCCCTATGTTGTAAAACCTTTAACGGCAAACTCATTCGAACGGTGTTTTCACCCACGGGAACAAAGACAACTTTTCGAGAACACTCTTTTAGATGCATGTTTGTGAGTCTGTAAACAGCCTCCTGAGCACACACATCTCGATTGTGGAGATAAACACTCCCCAAATTTTTCAGGCTGTCCTTTGCATCTCTGTTGCCCTCCTTGGCTGCCTCACGTTGTGCACACTGCAACAATAACCCCATTTCTTTCTCAGCTTTAGAGATATAAGAAATGATATATACAACACAGGCATACGCATCAACAACAAACTGGATGTCAATATTTGCATTCCAACACTTCAAGAGGGGTTTGCTATATTGATTGATCCAAACAGCGTTAGCCTGCCTCTTCAATACAACTTGCGTTTTACTAGCACAACAATTATAGGCAGCCTCGAAACGAGCCTGGGTGACACCCTACATGTCCGAAACAATTCCTCAGCTGTTTCAAAGTTAAGAGCTGTCATTTCTGACAGCTTCTTTGATTGCAGACATGATCTTTGCAGCAACCTCCGTCTTCATTTGCGCTAAGCTAGCCTGTCCCCTACATCTGCAAGCACACTGTGCCGACGTCTGTCCCTCAGTCGGCTTGCACGCACATGGAATTTGTGTTTTCCTCTGTCAGTAACACTGCGAGAAATAAACGTGCGTGCAGATGGCGGCCTGGGAAAATTGAAACGACACACAGTTTTGCCCTTTTTACAGGTTTTTGAGTGTCGTTTAGAATGCTGCTGCACAGATGTTACAGTGTCCAATAATTCTTCATCGTTGGACGGTAATTCACATGTCACATAGCGATCAATGAACTGAATTACCTCTGCAATCTGTGTTTTTATCAATAATAGGAGCATTCTCAATCCAAAAGAGGCAATGGACATGTGGGGAGCCGCGCTGCTGGAACTCCACCCTATAAAAGTAGTCCTTTATTTTGCCTATTGGATTTGCAGGAGACATCAGCACTTCTCTCAAGAAACAATGCCAGCGGAAGTCAAACATTCTTGCCTGCAGTGACAGGATTACGTCGCAAAAGCTCACACCTATCTGCCCACTCTAGCTGTTCTACAGTATCTGTTCTACCTGCCTGCTTCAAAATGCTAGAAAGAAGATTTTTCCAGCGCATATCAGCTGCAGAAAAAGAACAAAACCACGTGGGGATGCCTAGCTGCCTCACACAAGCCAACAAATCACGCTGTGCTCCCTGCCAAAAAGCCGGGGTACCTCTAAGTGGTTTTAAAAACCGATACCCCTCATCAAACTCTAAAAGATTCCTCAGCGACTCCTCGGTGTTGAAGGCCTCACGACTCACCTTGTGATCCTTCCAATTTCCCTTGCCCTTTCTCAATGCAATGGACACATTTGACACAACCTTTTCAAGTTCAGACATATATTGAGCAAAAAATATATATTCGACATTTTGTGCAAAGCGTCCATCTGCATTTAAAATTCTGTTATTGAATACCGCGACAATGTCAACCGATGCTGTCTATCATCGTGGTATGTAGGGCTACCTGTGGGAAACAACACTGGGAAACATCTGGCTTCATTACTGTGATCAGTCAGAAACTTCACAGGACAGTTTCCTTCTGCTGGAGCCAAATTCAGTACATCTCCAAAATACTGGTCAAGTGCTTCCTGACCAATATCGACAGGCATCAGGCAGGTGTCCTGGAACATACAGTGCTGCTGCCTGTCATGCAAAAGTTCATCATCATGCACATCAGACTGATCAACACTATCAATCTTATCCTCACCGTCATTTGGATCTGCTTCATCAGCTTTACAAAATTCATTGAACCACTCGGCATTAAATTTCACATCTTTATAATAAACATTATTTTCTTTTAAATATTGCAGCGCTTCCTTAATATGAGCTGTATCTATATACTCATATTCATAATGCCCTTTATAAGTAAGCTTGCGCTTGAGCTTAACAGGCAATAAAGACCCTTCCATGGAAGTACGCGGAAGCAAATTGGTCGTTTGAATAATATTTGCTGGAACACACGTAACAGGTCCATGGACTCCATTTTGCCCACCTTTAGGCAAGGCTAACATTTTCATAAATGGAATATGCAGGGCTATCAAATGCTGCTCCAATTTATTTAAACATGCCAGTTCAAGTGGAACAGGGTCAAGTGCCAAATTGTTTTTGATGCTTTCAGCTGGCACTTGACCCTTATTAATTTTATAATGGCATGTGTAACAGATCCAAAGCTGACTTCTAGGTGTGTTTACCCAAAGACACTGCCTTTCACAATTGTAGTGCACACGTGTAGATAGTTTTCTGTGATGCAGTTATCTGCAATCAAACAAACTCCTTTTTTCTATAATAATCTCTCCTGCACTGCAACACCTGGTGTTTAAACAACAACCTATGGCACACACAACACACAAAATCTGGACCATCTTTAACCTTGTCTAAAAAGCGCTGCATAACAAAATCAAAATCCTCAGCCTGTATTTTCATTTGCTGCCTTTTAATTTTGACCCCTCCACTAACACGTTTCCTAAAGTCAGCACTTCCATGATAAGTTTTTGTACTTCTCGCTTTAATATTTTGTCTATGCGTGAGATTAATTTTATATTGGATTTTACTACGTTCTTTGGCTTTATTTTGATACGACAAATCTTTGTGATATTTTAGTTTAGAAAGTATTTTGGCTTTGTCGCGAAACAAATCATTTTCATGGTATTTCTTTGTGGAAATGCTTTTAACTCTCTTCCTATACTCATCATTCTCATATATTTTCTTAGAAAGGGCTTTCATTTTCTCCCGATACAAATAATCTTGTTTGTATTTTTGTTTACACATGTCTTTGAGTTTTCTCCTGTACAACTCATCTTCTCTATATTTTTTAGTCATGTTTATTTTCATATTTTGCCTATACAAGTCATCTTTTTTGTATTTCATTGTATTCATAGTTTTCTTTATTTCTCTATGCAAATCATTTTCTTTGTATTTCAACTTAAGATTGCGCTTAATAATATCTTTGTTTTTTTTATATCGAATCAAACTCCTTTCCCTTCTCTTTTCTTTAAACAACATATTTTGATGATACGACCTTTTGAATACGTCTTTTATCTTCTACCTGTGCAAGACATTGCTTTGATATTTGAGATTTACGTTGGCGCATACAACTTTGTTTTTTAAGAACTTAGAGTAACAATAATTTACACTCGATTTTAGGAATCCGTATTACTTTTACTCTGTTTACAAGGTCTATCTGACCATATATTGGGTTGTCTAATGACTGACTATCTTACACAACTGAAAGCACACATTTACATCACTGTACAGTTCTGCAGCCGCGGTTGATTAACGCACACAACAACTTCATAATGACAGCCATTAACATGTTGCAAGTAGATCCCTTGCTTTGACATGGCCTTATTTTACAAGAATACTTAAGCCAGCGATCATTGTAGTAAGTATAAATACTCACACCTAACAAATCGGCAGTGGCTTGAATTTCAATCTCAGTAGCCCAACTACCAACATATCTCATTCTTGATGAATTGAGATATTTATCCACAGAAGAAAACTGAGATCTTAAAAAACTACTATACTGCAAAGCATTCCTTTCTACATGTCTGACTACAGCACGCCTGACTTTAAGGTGGTTTTTTTGTGTACCAGACACAGCTTGAGACACTGCTCGAAAGAAACAGTTACCATCAGCGACAATGCTGTCACTCGTGCAAGGAGTTCCCAACATGCCAGCCGAGGAACACATCTGACGATCCTGCTTCTCAAAGTCTACGTTTAACAGTTTGCACAAAGCTTGTGCAACTTTTTTATCAAGGGGATCAAACTGCAGCCCCTTAGAAGATACATCACCAATAAATTCTACATCTGAATTTACAGCAGTGATGTCAGAACTTTTTCTTTTTTTAAATGTTACGTTTACATTAGCCCTCTTACGTTTACAACTACTGCTTTCTATAACTGAAGCGGATTCAGAGACACTGCTAGCTACACTGTCCTCAGCACACACCACATGCTCAGACACACACTCTGAACTGTGGTCATCTGTGACAGGATTTGTCACAGAAACAGCAGCAATCTCAAAAGGCCTGTGTCCAGCACCAAGTGAAACAGACAACTGGCATGCATAGTTGCAAACGTCTTCAAGTGTTGGCAAATGCACAACAACACTTTTCCCGTTCGCATCAACCATTCCACACGCATTACGTGCATGTGAATCAACTACTGCATAGCGACCATGCTCACAAATAACAGCACATGTACTGGCTGCCAACGTCAGAAAACATGTGCTGTATTTGCCAAGCATGTATTCTAGCCCTTTCACTAGCGACATCCCTACACCTGCACCAACAAGCTCTCCCTGATCCACGCCAACTATCCCTGTCACCCATTCACCGTATACAAAAGCAAAGGTCTGTCCATAAAGGACTGACTGCTGAGGCAAATCGGGAACACACAACAATCTAGACTCTCCGCTAATCATGTTACTACAGCGCAAAGACGAGTACAAATCATCGCCTAAAAACAAAACACTGTCCAAATCTTTCTTCTCCCAGTCAAAAACGCTATGAACACTATGTTTTGCTATGCTGACTAACGACACAGCCATGCACTGCACACCAGGGTTTCTTAACACAGCATTCCCCTGATGGAATGACCCCCTGATACTTTTCTCTATTTGCACAATCCCGCCAAGCTGTGACACATGCTTGAATGAAATGTCACCGACCGTATTCGCTCCTGGAGTTGGACCCAGTTGCGCAGATCCTGGTGTGGCAGGATGTGGTGGCTGGACCTGAAAATGAAAAAAAAAAACTGATTTTAATAACTTGAAGGATGTGTTTATGCTGCAATTAGGTAAATAAGATTTGCCCCTTGAAAGGGGGTTTAAAATCAATTTTTTTTTTACCAACTATGGTTAAACAAGTTTGTCAACTATTCAATGTACAAACCTCATCCCCCCCACGGACTGGCAGCGGAACGCTCAATCCTGGCTCCGACGTCAGGTCCACAGCATGGTGTGTGGCCTCGTTCTGTAAAATAAAGATCATGTCAATGAATTGTTAATGACCAAATTCAAGTACAGGCAGTGTGCTTTATGGCCATTCGCCAAAATGGGTAATGACGCTCAAACAACAAATCAATTCACAAACCTCATCCATCACAGGCGTAGAAACTGCACTGGTAGGTGTTACCACGGAAACCACCTCCACATCTGTGTCCATCTAAAGAAGAAAAAAGTCACAAATGTTTATAGCAAGTACATAACATACAAGATAAGAAGCAATTGATATTTTTATAAGTAACAACTTCAGCAATGTCCAAGTAAAATCTCCTGATATTATTTAAACAAAACCTGAAATCACAAACCTTCTCTGCCACAGGCACTGCATTGACAGGTTTCGCCACCGCCACCTCTGACACCGCTGTGTCCACCTGCAGAAACAGTTACAACAACCAATTAACATACACATACAACACATATGCAGGCAGGAATACAGCCAAATGTACTAAATATGTTCTCATAGTGTCAAACCAAAACACAAAGATCACAAATAATACTGACCTGTTCTCTTGGCAGTCTCCTACGTGCAACAACAGTCCTGCGCTTCGCTGCCACCTTTCGCTTCTAAAATCAGCAAAAACATAAACATTTTACTGCAATGTTCCATTTCAGATACATACAAATTTAGCACTGATGATGAATGCAAACGCAAGCCATGATAACAAGAAGGTAGAAAGAATGTATATGAATTACCTGGATGTGCACAGGAACAGCAATCTCCACCTCAGGAGAAGGGAGAAAAGACGGGCTCGTCTTCTCCACAGCACGCAGCAAGGTTGGGCTGAACCGCACAGGAGTGAGTGGGATGAAACACTCCTTCAGCACCACCTGTAAAATGACATAAAAGAATACCGTCAATTGCCATTGCATAAAACCCACAAAGTCAATCCATCAACATGTGAACTTCTGTGAGATCATGTATAAATTCATCATAACATACCTTCTTCTGAACCACCTGAGCGTCCAAGGCTGCCAGCTCAGCTTCAGGCAAACTGCGCTATAAAATGGAAGAGACAAATGCTTGTGTTACACATGAATGTAGTGTTATGCCACAGATTAAGACAACAGCCCAGTGTATGTGCATTTCATAAACATCAATTCCATAAATCAAATATTATATTACCTTCTGGCCTCGAACCACGGTAACCCACCCATCTGGGTTGGCTGCCGGCCGTGGCTGTGGCTCGTGACCGCTCACGACCACCTGGGTGGCAAACCGGGGACGGTACGGGCAGGCGGGCACGGCCGACACGGGTGGCTCTGGCTCTGGCTCGGCAAGCTGTCTGTCGGCTGCCTGCCACAGAAGGTACGCAAGGATCGGCATACCAACGTTGTCGCTCAGGTGTGTCTGTAAAAACAAAAATCAAAAGACATTACTATCATTCATTGGCAATCACTACTTATTTACATGAAACTACACAGTACATTTCCCAGCTGTGTAATCTTTTGCTGCAAAAAAAAAGATTTACTTACACCATCTCTGGCCCACAAGTCGCGCTGCCGCAGAGGGAAGTTCTCTGCAATGTGGTGGAAAGGAACACCTAAACAAACATGAATGACACTATAATTAGTACATATTACACGTGATTGTTTAGTAGCATAGCTATAAATGAAATCAATCTTCCAACATATCAGTGTAATTTAAACTTACCCTGGTCCACACACACACTGTGGTAAGCCATGCGCAGCAGCCTCTGTTCCGCCTCTGCAACACTGAGTCGAGGCGGAAAGTCCAGCACCACAACCTGCCAATCACATGTCATATTATTACAAAGTCCAATAATTTTAACATTGCAAAAATACACACATCGTCCAGAATAAGTCTTCTAACCATAAATGCACACTTACGTTGGACCAACGGCTGCGTGCAGATTTCACCAGGGCGGCGAAATCTGCAGACGAGTCCTCCAGCCCCCTGCAAGCGGTGAGGTTGTTGCTGGGGGCCAGGACAACGACCGCATCAGGCTGGCGAGGAACCACAGCAGCAACGAGCTCGGTCCTCAGGTGCGCTGCCGTCGCCCCAGGGGTGGACATGAAGCCAAAGGACAGCGGTCCCTCTGGCATCGCAACGAACCCGTCCACCAAGGCACGCAGGTGGGAGGTCACCAACAAGAAGAACGAACTGAAATGAAATAAATACAGGAGGAGTTAGTACATGGCAATGTATACTTAATGCATTCATTGTCTCTTAAATCATTTGGATTCGAATAATACCTTCTTGTTAGCTTGCGCAGCAGGAATGACCAACTTGTGCGGCTTGTTGGTCAGCTGCGACTGCTCCCACCTTCTCACCCTGTGGCGCTGACCGGTACCACGGACTGAAAAAAACAGGACATATAATATAACATGACAAGTTAGACAATGTCACAGAAAAAAACAAAAACCAACAAAGACAAGTGGATGGACAAAATGCACAGAAAAGAACAAAACCCAAGTAGTACATACCAAAAGGTACACTGTCAACAGGGTTGACGTCCACACGCCAACTCTCCTGCCTCTCCATCCTCCTCTTGGCAGCCTGAGAGCGGCGGTAGCCCTTGCCACGCGGCATCTAAACATCAGGACAACAACATTGCATTAATAACAAAGTCACTACTAGCAAGCCTCTTTTCAGTACACACTGCATGATCAGACAAACACACTGCACCATGAACAACACGATGAATATAAATGAACAATGAACAATATTACCACTAACATCCTAACTTATAATCAACTACACTCTGCATCTGCTTTTGCAACAATGAACAACACAATATGTTTCTCGGTAAATCCACTCAACTACACATGTATACTATAATAAGCAATAACCACATTAAGCCTCAATATTACCACTAACATCCTAACTTATATTTAACAAAACAGGAACATACATTACATACACATGCAGATGCTTAGAGGACACAGCACAAATAAATTTTACATCTACACTGAACAGCACAATACTAGTAAGACTCTTTTCAGTACACACTGCATGATCAGACAAAAACACTGCACCATGAACAACACAATGAACACTGTGTTTTGCTAAACTGACTACTGACACAGCAGTAGCTGTAGTAGCCAACCTATGAACAGCAGGGTTTGCATTATTGTTTGCACAAAGCTTGTGTCAACTTTTGTATCAAGGGGATCAAACTGCAGCCCCTTAGAGGACACACCAACTAAATTCTGCATCTGCATTTGCAACAATGAACAACACAATATGTTTCTCATTAAATCCACTCAACTACACATGTATACTATAATAAGCAATAACCACACTAAGCCTCACTATTACCACTAACATCCTAACTTATATTTAACAAAACAGGAACATACATTACATAGACATGCCGATGCTTAGAGGACACACCACAAATAAATTTTACATCTACACTGAACAGCACAATACTAGTAAGCCTCTTTCAGTACACACTGCATGATCAGACAACACACTGCACCACGAACAACACAATGAACACTGTGTTTTGCTAAACTGACTACTGACACAGCCAGTAGCTATAGTAACCAACATTGAACAGCAGGGTTGTACAATTTATTGTTTGCACAAAGCGTGTGCAACTTTTGTATCAAGGGGATCAAACTGCAGCCCCTTAGAGGACACATCAACTAAATTCTGCATCTGCATTTGCAACAATGAACAACACAATATGTTTCTCGGTAAATCCACTCAACTACACATGTATACTATAATAACCAATAACCACATAAAGCCTCAATATTACCACTAACATCCTAACTTATATTTACAAAACAGGAACATACATTACATACACATGCAGATGCTTAGAGGACACAGCACAAATAAATTTTACATCTGCACTGAACAGCACAATACTAGTAAGGCCTCTTTTCAGTACACACTGCATGATCAGACAAACACACTGCACGCACCATGAACAACGCTCTGAATCGTGACTGCTGGCTATCGTTACCATTACGCAGCGCAGAGACCCAGAGGTTTACCGAAACAATCATTCTCAAAATAAAAGGTTTTTCAAAGTAAAATATCGTCCATACTCATATAATACATAAAACGGACATACTTAATTATTTCGTTTGCGGTCAGGTACCAACTGATCGACTGACCGGTACCGGTCCGCGGGTTGGGGATCACTACATATAAAAATATCTACACCTAGAGAAAGCATTGGCTGCTGCCTAAATTTCTAACTCTTATTATCACCACAAACACCACACCACCACAATTTAACTGAGGCACGGGGGGCGTAACTGGCTGGCTATCGTTACTGTTACGCAGCGCAAGCGACACAGACGTCGAAGAAACAATCATTTCTCAACATAAAAGGTTTTTCAAAATAAAACATCGTCCATACTCAGAAAATACATCAAGCGGAAATAATTAATTATTTCGTGTGCGGCCAGGTACCAACTGATCGACTGACCGGTACCGGTCCGCGGGTTGCGGACCACTGGCGAACATAGTTCGTTATTACGTCTTAATATACTCTGTACTGTAGCATATTATTTACCTATCAATTTTATATGAATATCACTGTGAGCGTGAATATATTTCACCACAGAGACGATACCAACATATCCTAACAAAACAGGAACATGCACCACATACATATCACTTTAACAGCAACAATGTAACATCCAAATACTGTAAAAAGTTGACTTACCGTAATCAAGTGAGTGAGCGAAGAGTTCTTGAAGAATAATCCCAAAGAGCAAAAAATCCCGCTACGTCCTGACAGACAAAGCTATCCGAAGCAACGAGAGAGATCCGGGATGCTGAAGCAAACAGAATCAGCGAGCATTACCTGAGCTCCGGCTAATATAGTGCTCACCTGGGGCGGGGGCTTTGTTAAGCACCGCATCGTACCTGACAACCAACCAGCAAGCATTGTTCATTACCACGCCCCTGAGCCTTCGTGTTGTGGTTAGTTTGGACGATAACACAGAACAGCCCCATTCTCCGCAAGCCAACCAGCACCCTTTGTTCATTTCACGACCCTGAGCCTGTAGAGGGCTTAGTGTGAGCGGTTAGTTTGAATCGTAACACAGAGCAGTAACAGTCTCCGCAAGCATTGCCATCTGTTCTATCATTATACGAAGCTATACGCTGCGTGCGCAAAAAAAAAAACACACACACACACACACACACACACACCGCTCATTTACAAACAACACGAACCTCCGGAAATTTGAACTTTGCGGCCCCATCACTCCACTCACCTCGCAACATGACCGGCTAAATCATTGCTATTGTTATAAACCGGTACGGTCCGGTACGGTCCGGTACTGCGTACCACTAAAATTGGGTGCCCAATACGTCGATCGCGAGATACCGGTCGACAGCCAGACGTGATCAAGTCGATCGCAGAGGCGCCCACCGCCACAGCCGGCAGTATGGTGGGTCATCCACCCCGCTCTCGTGTGCCAGTATGTTCAACTGTAGCTGTCCACCGCGCACGCCGTAAACTCAAATGCCGTAACTGCATTACAAGCAAAATCCAACCGATGTGAACACGCCTACACACAGACACCTCTGTCTCCACAGCAGAAACAAATGCACAAAATAAAACATTACGTATTTACGTCTTTTCTGAAGTGCAGCTGTGATTCATGGACATCTTTATAACATTTTCATATTATCATCTAAAATGTCGTCTTGTTACGCTGCACGATTCGTTCCCGTAACGTCTGATGGCCTGTTTTCTTTTGTAACTATCTTTACGGGCTATATCTGTTTGATGCTTTCTGAAGCCTATGAAACACACTCGATCTCTGAGAACAGCTGTTGTACACCGGTGTGTCCAGCTGCGGCTTTCACTCCATCAGATCGTGAGCGAGAGATAGAGAGCGCCAGCGCGAAAAAAGAGAGACGAATAACTGATTCTGTTGATTTAGTAAACAGCGACATGTTAGATATAAACAACATAAATACTCATAAAATAATCTAATAAATCTGTCGGCAGCTTTCCAGTCCGGTCCAATGGCCGGTCTCTAAGTGTAAGCTACATTACGTGGTATGCAGTTTTTTTGTTGATTGTTTGTTTGGAATTTGATTTATGTTTTGTTTTATCATTTTCGGTATTTTCATTTTTGTCCATCAAATAGGTTAAATTCACCATAAATAAATTGAAACCCTAAAACAAGAACTTTTTCTGAATCCTCCAGTTAAAGAGGAAGAAGTACAGGTGATTATCGTCCATTATGTAGGAATGCAGGTTAGATGCAGCTGATTTGCATTGTCGTTGCTGAACCTTTTCTTTGCGCTTAATGGGCAGTTTGCTCTCCCAGTGTCATGGACATCACAGATAGCCTCCTGTTGATATTTGATCGCAGTTTGATCGTTGTGAATCTCCATTTAAAGAGGAAGAAGTACAGGTGATTATCGGCCATTAGGCAGGAATGCAGTCAACAATTGAGGTTAGGTGCGGTGATTAGCATTGTCGTTGCTAACCCTTTCTTTGCGCTTAATGGGCATTTTGGTCTCCCAGTGTCACGCCCACCACAGAGCCCAACATGAACCTGGTTTGTCTACTGTATACTATACAGTAGACCTGTAGTTTGAGTGATTTCATGAACAGGACAAAAACTCATTTACTGCTACTTCTTCATAATAAAAACATTTCGTTGCATGACCTTTACCAGCACACTACATTATGATAAACATAACTTTTTGACACATGAAAAAAAACAACAAAACAATACAGCTACTTTGACAAAATGTATGAAACCATTAAGCATTAAACACAAGTGCAGTTTGTATACATGGATTGGAGAGAATCCACACGCACTACTCAGGTAACACTGGTGTGATTTACCCGGTTCCATTTTCACTTGTAGCAGCATTAATTGTAGACTTAGACAAGATCTACAAGAAAGTCTCTTGGAGTAATGGGCTAAATGTACATTGAAAATCACAGTTTTTTGGTGTTTCAGGCTGGCTGAGAAGGGGTCCTATTTGAACAAACTCCTCCTAGAGATTTCATCCAATTGACTTCAAACTTGGTAGATGTGTTCATACAGACTTCCTGAGTACAAGTTATTCAAAATTATGAACTTTGATGAAATGGTGGGCGTGGCGCTCCGTCAGATTTGACCTTGTCCCGATTCTGGCTAATGTGTGTGTGTGTTCGATTGAGCGAAATGCTTTGAAACGGTTCGCGCGGTCTTCCGACTGGTGCCTTCCGACGTGCCAGCCGTCGAGTTGCGTGGGAGTGCGAGGGCCCGTTCAACGCTGCTTGCAGCTTTAATTTTTTTTTTTTTTATTCTTATTCTTTTTCAAGTTAAAGTAAATCGCATTTTCGACTGCCTATATGTACTGAAAAAGTTGCGAAAATTTGCCTACCCCCCCAAAGTGGGGCGTAAAATTACGTATTTTGGGGGTCTCGCACATGGACGGACAAAAATGGCTCTACGGCGCCACCTACGTTTCGGTTGTCGGAGAGCCCCTCGGACACGGTTTCATCCACGTGTACGAAATTTAAGCGGGAGTATGTAAATCCCAGGCCGCACAAAAAAGTCTCTTGGTGACCCGGGCTACGGCGAAGCGTACGGCGGGCACTTGTTTCAAAGTTGGCGTTTTCGTGTTTTTGGGGTCATTTTCAGGGGTCGTATTTGAACGAACTCCTCCTACAGCTTTCATCCTATCTGTTTGAAACTTGGCGTGTGTGTTCTTAAGGCCTCGACCATGAAAAGTTATCAAAATCGTGAGGTTCAGATTTACTGCGTCAGAGGGGCGGGGCCACGAAATTTGGCGTTTTGGCGTGAAATTTCGACGTGCTATAACTTTGCCAAAATACTCCAACCTTCATCAACTTCTGATATATAATCACAGTCTGGCCTAGAAATATTTCCATAAAATATTGGAGATTCACAGCGCCTCCTAGTGGCGACAGAAAAGACCACTTTTACGAAATGACGTCCAGCTCGGAAAATATTGACCATATCCACCTCAAACTAGTTGGAGATGTTGTCAAGGCCTTGGTCTTGACATCTGAGAAAGAATTTCAACGTTTCATCAAAGGGCGTGGCCGTGACGGCGCGTCAAAGTCAAGCGTGCCGATTTTTTCGACGAAAAATGGAACTCCATTGACTTTTGGCTGTGTTTCAGGCAAAAGTGTTGGGCTTTTAAATACTTTGTCAGAGCTGTCTGAAACTTCTTGTGGTAATTAGAGCAATATTATGCAAAATTCGGCTGCATAATTAATTAGGGGGCGGGGCAAAATCGCTCTATAGCGCCCCCTTGAAAATTTCTTTGACGCAGCCCCACCACAGCTTTGGACACAGAATTATGAAACCTTAGCCGAATTGCAGATGAAGGCATGACCTACAAAAAAGTCTCTTGGAGAAATGGGCTAAATGATCAGGACAGAAGCGAGATATTTAGGCATGAAAATCACCATTTTTGCTGTTTTGGCCGGTTGAGAAGGGGTCATATTTGAACGAACTCCTCCTAGGGATTTTGTCCAATTGACTTCAAACTTGGTAGTTACGTTCATATAGACTTCCTGACTAAAAGTTATCAAAATCATGAGTTTCGAATGAAACGGCGTGGCCGTGGCGCTCCGTCAAATTTGACCCTTTGATACGACCTCCAAACTCCATTTGCTTTTTGGCTGTTTTATACGGCAAAGGCGGTGTTGCTTTCATATATTTCGTCAGACCTGTCTGAAACTTCTTGTGGTTGTTTAAGACCGATATTATGCATCTTTCGGCTGCATAAAAAACCTAGGGGCGGGGGGGAACTTTTTCCACAGCGCCCCCTTGAACTTTTCTTTCAGGCAGCCCCGCCACAGTTTTAGACACAGAGTGATGAAACCTCATCTGAATTGTAGAGCATGGCAAGACGTACAAAAAGTCTCTTGGAGCAATGGCTAAAATGAACAGGAAGCGAGATATTTGAGGATGAAAATCACCATTATTTGGGCCCGAGCAAAAAACCATTGTTTTTCGTTTGGACGTTTTCTTCTCCTAAATGAATCGCATTTTCGACGGCCTATATGTACTCGAAAAGTTGCGAAAATTTGCCTACCCCCCAAAGTCGGGCGTAAAATTACGTATTTTGGGGGTCTCGCACGTGGACGTATAAAAATGGCTCTACGGCGCCACCATACGTTTCGGTTGTCGGAGGAGCCCTCGACACGCTTTGATCCGCGTGTACGAAATTTAGCGGGAGTATGTAAAGTACTGAGACGCACAAAAAGCCTCTTGGTGACCTGGGCTATCGCCAAGCGTACGGCGTGCACTTTGTTTCAAAGTTGGCGTTTTCGTGGTTTTGGGCTCATTTTCGGGGTCGTATTGAACGAACTCCTCCTAGAGCTTTCATCCTATCTGTTTGAAACTTGCCGTGTGTGTTCTTAAGGCCTCGACCATGAAAAGTTATCAAAAGCGCGAGTTCCGGATTTACTGCGTCAGAGGGGCGGGGCCACGAATTTTGGGGTTTTACCATGAAATTTCCACGTGCTATAACTTTGCGAAAAACACTACAATCTCCCCAAAACCTCTGATGTATAACGGCAGGTCTGGCCTAGAATCCATTTCCATAAAAATATTTGCTGATTTCACAGCGCCTCCCAGTGGCCAAAGAAAAGATGGCTAATGTGTGTGTTCGATTGAAGAAATGCTTTGAAAGCGGTTCGCGCGCGTCTTCGACTGGTGCCTTCCGACGTGCCAGCCGGAGAGTTGCGTGGGAGTGCGAGGGCCGTCAACGTGTTGCAGCTTTTAATTTTTTTTATTTT